>JBCJKH010018195.1:0-15798 GCA_039877255.1 Loriculus beryllinus | reverse complement strand
AACCTGGCCTTGAACACTGCCAGGGATGGGGCAGCCACAGCTTCTCTGGGCACCCTGTGCCAGCGCCTCAGCACCAACTGCATCCTTGCATGCCCAGAGCCTTACTCATTTTGAAGATACTGTCTGACATTCCCTCAGCCTTCCAGAGCCCACCTCCAGGGTCATGCTTACAGTCACCAAAACTCTATTCCCAGTTGCAGTACAAATCATAATCCCTGCATTATTCCTAGGGATTCAAGTGTTCTGTACCACAGATGCAAAGCAGCTGAATATTGCCATAAACTCAATAAGCAGATTACAAGTTTACAGATGAAACTGTCAGGTAAAAAAGTAGTTTAAAGTGTCATATGTAAGGATTCTTCACAAGAGCAAAGAAGGCAACTCAGGAACAGGCATCACCTGCTGATAACCTACCTGGAATGCTTGGGGTGCAAGCAGAGGGTGGGAGGGGAGAAAAATCCCCAGGAGGCAAGTATAAATTCCCTATGGTTCTCCAGATGGTATCCGGCCACCAAATGCAAATGAGATCACTGCAACTTGCAAATCTACAGCTTCCCTGTCAAAAAACCTGCCAACAGGAAGATACAACCTCCCCTCCATAACATTTTGTCTGGAGAATTTACAAACCCCTATTTTAAGAGGCAAGGGTATAGCAGCTGGAACACTTATCAAGCCTCTTCAGGCAGTCATGTCATTAAATAGCATTTACCCTTGAGAAAACAAACTAAACCACTCCCAACTTTGTCCAACTCATTAAACCATCCCGCATTTTTCTCCCACTCAGTTGGGATTTTCTCCCCTAGCAGTTGGGTTATTCCACCTGGGATACAAGAAAGAACTTGCATCTTTCTGTCCATTTAAAATCCAATCAGAATAAAACCCAGCAGACAGCAGCTGAGGCTGACAGGAAAAAGAACTATCGGAGTATGTGCAAGAGACACCCCTATGGAAGCTGCAGCCATCCAGCTGATCTGACTGCTTATAACTGAGCTGTAGCTGTGCTGCAAATAACTGGGTTTACTTAATCTCCCATGACAGCATTTAATTATCTACACAGTTTTGGAAAACTACTACATAAACAACAGTTCCTACTACCTCCTGTTTATAACTACTGAGTTGTTTTCCCTACGACTGTTTGCAATTCCTTTATTAAAGGCAGACTGGTGTTTCCTAAAGCATCTATCTTGAACGCTCTCAGATAAGGCAACCCACACAGCTCCCAGGCAAAACTAAGTAGCACTTCTGAAGGAAAAGGTTCGGTCTGCGCTTTGTTTAAAGGCAGTACTAGATGTCATACAACAGTATTTGAGTGACTGTTAGTCAGAAAAAAGCAATAATTCTCATTTAGACTTGAACGCATGAAAGATCAAGACTTGTCTTTAAACTGCCACTAAATATTTATTAGCCTAATGAAAAATTCACTTTTAAAGCCAAAGTCCTAGGCAGGAAAAGAGAAATCCAAACCACTGTGAGCAACTTCACATTGGTGCGAAGTCACGATCTTATCCACAGCCACTATTCCCTAAAGCTCATGCATCTCCAGAGATAGGATCTACCAAGCTGGAAACGTTTCAGATAGACTTGAATCTTTCACTTGGATTTATAGCATCAGAATTCTGGGACTTGTGCTCCTAAGTACAAGTACAAACACAAAACCAGAGCTCTGGTCATTGAACTACAAGCTACTGACTACAGTAATAAACCAACTCCCACAAATCAGACTTCCAGCCCATGCAGCTGATTTCATGACCAGGTTATAGCAAACCATACCCACTATGGTGGCTTGGGGGCCAGTAAGTTACTAATGCTTCAGTATGTATGTATGTATCTATCTATGCCCACACGCAAAGTTCCCTCTATTTCCAGGAGCATGTAAACTCAGGAAACTAATTTCAGCTACCAAACATTTCAGTCCTGTGATCTATTTCTACAATACAAAGTAAAATAACCTTCTCTTGCTTTGCTGCTGCATGAAGCCTTGAACACCACGTCCTTTGCTGTATTTCAAGGAATCAATGTACATAAATGTCTCAATTCTGGCTGGATGTGATGTTCAATACTTTGTCAATATTGATGTTTGAACTCTAAAGAAGAGAGCGAGGCAGCCCTATCAGCAGTGAAATTTATAACACTTAACAATTTACACCTCTTTGAACTGTTATCTGATAAGTCACTACAAACATTCCAATGTGCTTTTTCAATATAGAGCAAGTAAACCTATTATCATGGGATTTATACTCATTACAAAAGAATTCCAAACCCTTCAGTGGAAGGGAACAGAAAGGGAGAAGACTTCCCAAATTCCTGACACTTAGCAAGAGCATATTTCTGCTTTCAACTACTACAGGCTTCATTCCCTTTAAGGTGTTAGATGTTGTCCTCCTTTCTCCACCTCCAAACTCAACTTTATATCTCATCACATCCCTCTGTACAATCTTTTCCTCCCAGACAGGTTTAATTTGAGGGAGCATTGCATATAAGGATCACTCGGTAACACTGCCATTGTACCAGGGTAAATGTATCTCTCCAGTACAGCTGGCTGCTGTAGCGCTGTGACACACACCATGCTTAGTGTTTTCTAGGCTTGTGATATTGCTGCTATCGACACTTGCAAAACAGTGCTCTTGCACACAACTTTCAGATTTAATGCCACTTAAAAGGCACTGTACTGAAGGCTCCAGCCCCAATGCTTCATAAAATATTGGGTAATAAGGAAATGGCATCAAAGTGCTGTTACCCTCCACTTGCTATCTCTGTCCCATGCTACACTCAGGCAGGTTCAGCTATTCATACATTCAAATGCTTCACCTTACCATTACCACTGGAAGTAGCATCATATTGTTGTAACCAAGACATTAGATATAAAGAAGCTGTATCAATTTCCAACAGAAAACAGCTAGCACCTGCAACTCCCCTCAAATAAAAAGACACTTAAGTCCCATATACTACATTTGAAATATTAAATAAACTCTCCTTCACAAAGAGAAAAGCACATGTTATTAAAGCTTTGCTGGGTAAGTAGAAATATTACCCATGCCTTCATCCAAAACAGGTGCCTCATAAAAAATGGATGTTAGTGGAATGGTTTGGTGCAGCACTTCTGAGCCATCTCTTTAATTATACATGATCACACAGTTACCTGCATGAAACACGCCTCAAGATACACAGTGCTGCAGATCTGTGATTTCACAGGGTGCATTACCAAATAAACAATCTGCTATTCATGAAGTATGAAGTCTGTAGGTGGTCAGAACAGAATAACAACCAAGCAAATGAACACACCATAACCCAGGAGCAAAACTGTATGGGGTAGAGGTGGGGAGGCAAAGGACAGCTAAAACACATCTGACAAATACAGTATTCTGTATCTTTGAATTGGAATGCACATTTATCACAAGTAGCCTGTAGGCCTAAAGACTACCAGGATGAAAACTTGTTGCAAAACCCAAGGAACTGATCCTTATTACTGGTTTGGATGGGTGGATTAGTTACTATTATTGTTACTCTAAGATCAGCAAATTGTAGTTGCTTTTACCCTAGACACAAAAGGTAAACCAGGGGTAAAATTCATGCAGTTTAATATAGCAACACTATAGACAAATAGTCTACTCCCAGCAACAATACACCAGTGAAAATAACTTAATATATAACAGACATAATCAAATCCAAAAAGGATCACAACACAGTTTTGTATCACTCTAAGGCTACATACTCTAGAAACACTGAGGACGATCCAAGTTGTGTAAAACTTGGAATCACATAAATTTATCATTGCCACACCTTTGTACCACTTTCTACTTCCTTCCTTTCATTACATTCAATTGTTGCAACTTGCCTGAATTTACAGTCAAATCCCGTAGCAATACCAGCATGGCAAGTTCCAGCCTTGCAGATGTACCTGTGGTGTCATGGAGTTTATATGACTCTGCAGCAGAGGGGTTTTATTCCATCAACTACTACCTTGTGCCAGAATTCATTGATTATTATCATCCTTTGAACTAGAATTTACTCTGATTTTTACAGCACGTCTGAGACTTCACAAAAACCTACGCCACGATGACAGGTATAGCTCTAAGATCATTTCACATTTCATTTTGCACTTTATCTGCAGATCACTTGCAAAAGAGAAGTCAATTTACAACCTGATTTTTTCCCTTTTAGGTCTTAAAACAGAAACTGTGACAAAATCACACATGGTAGCAAGTTACAGCCTTTAATGACAGCGTTCCTTCTTCAATGGGAAGAAATAGGAATAAATCAAGGAACAAAGAAAGACAATAACTTACTGTGCAGTTCACGATGTATCACATCCACAAGATTGGGTTCATCTCCCCACCAGAATATCCATAGCTCCTTACAATCCGGTTTGACATCCCGGCGCCACACACAGAGCAAGTTGGCCTGCAAGCAGCGGATGAAGCTGAGCAGAATTGGATCATCCTGTGCTGGGGCTGAAATGATAGGGCCACAGTCCCCATGACCTTCAAAGTTGTACCTACGCCATTTGATGCCTGTGAGTTCAGCCTGAGGGGAGGAAAAAAAAGCACCTTGAGTTACAGTCATTGTACAGATTTGTTTCATTTGCATTGTTTAATTCCTAGAATTGAGCTCCAAGTAGCCAAAATTACTCCTTTTCCCTATTTTCCCAGTTCCCAAGAACTCTTATTCCCGTATTTTCCTCTTCCCCCCACCCCCAAGGAATAAAAAATGTTAGAACAAACCTGTCTTACCCTGCATTTAGGTATTTTACCCCAATTTGACTCATTTCCAGCAGATTCTTTCATCTTCTTGGAATCTTACAAATTAGAAGGAACAACACAAACAAGCCAACAGAGAGAGGGAATAAGGCCCATTCCCTACATGCTGTTTGGTGATCAGGTGAGTGCAGCATCAGGCTAGAAGCCGACCACTTGAAAGTCACAAACAGTACTACAGGACGTAAGAAAACGGGTGACTTAGTGCAAATGGTGAAATCCAGTTCTACATTGTCCTGTTCGGTTTACCAGTCATGCTTTTTATTTTACTCAAATGAACTAAAGCAGAATAAGGAACGTTGCTGTTTCCTGTCCCTCAAGCAGACAGAACTCTGTTACCAACCATCAAGGAATAAGACCAGGAAAATGGCTACTCGGATATTTGGGAAAGATTTTCTTCTACACAGGCTGCAAAACCTGAAGCAGTGTAGGTGCAGTGGAACCAAGCAATTGCCAGCAAGAAGCTGATGAAGTACTGAACTCATGAAAGAGCTGCAGCTACAACCAGGTCACCCCTACCCCCTGCCTGGAGTCACCTCCAGCTTTAACTCCACTCCCAGTTTGCCCTATGACTGGTGCTTCACCCTCATCACCCTCCACCGGCTCTAGGAGCCCACCCAAGGGACAAGGGGTAAGACGCATGTGACTTTCAGTCTAGCCAGCATGAGTATCATTACCAGATACAGAAAGCAGTATGTCTATAGTCTGTGTTCACACTGGGACTATATTCTGGTTTCTAACCCTTGTTACCATGTTCTCACTCCTGTTATTCCCTCTACTGCTTCATTTACAGTAGTCACACCCTCACTTTGCTGCTCAGCAATAGCCAGTGTGCTCAGCTCTAAAGTGGAAAAGCCAGCAGGAAAAGCCAGCTGGTCCACAGCAACAACGTGCAAAAATCATAAAGTACCACCAAGAAAGAGTGCATTTTTTACTCCTAAAGAAAGTAAAAGACTAGCATCACATATTCCTCCCATTTGCATCATCTGCACAAGGACGTTTAACCTACTGGCTGTCACTGCTTTTCCAAAACACACCCTATGTGTCACATACAGAAGGATCTCCCTTTTCAAGTCTGCTAACTTGATTCATTTAGAAGTTTAAACTCTACAATCTACTTTCCTTCACCACAGTAATTGGGAGTAGGCTGTTACTTGTTCAAGAGCTAGCTGCTTCACTGCTGAGGAGCTAAAGGTGACACTCAACACACCAACAACACACACAAAATATACTTGTATTTGTTTGATCTTCTAAATATATCCCCTAAAACAGTTTCACCTCACCCTGCCTCTGTATCACCCAGCACAGCAGGGTTCTGGCCACGACTAATGTTCCTGTGCCTATGCCCCAAATACTGATTATCCAGATTCCTTATTTAACTGACCTCTGAAGAGGCCTCACTGGGCACACAGGAATACAGTAGTTGAGCTCTACAGGGAAAGGTTGCTGCAGGGTGCTGGAATACCTCACATAGCACATCATACTCCAGGAGAAAGTACTTACACATGCTCCTTCAAAACATGTACATCTGTTCCACAGGCTTCTACATCTATAGCTTGGGAAAGGAAGGTGCAGAGTTTGAGATAGTATAATGAAACACCAGAGATCAGTGCCAGCACAGGCAACGTAGGAATAAAATCATGTTACATGTTTGTGTCATAATCAACTAGGAACATCTGGTAAGTCTCCATATGGGACAGGAGGGTGACAAAGACAAAACCAAAAAACCCAATGGAACAAAAAAGGTTACTTAACATGATCAACACAGTGACAACTGGAGATCAGCTGTCTGAAAGAGCAAACAAGCTCTTGCAGCTTTCTGGCAGCTCAGAGGTATCAACCCATAACATCCTATCCATATGATGGATGAAATATAGTCAAGAAAAGCACAGTGAAATCATCAGAGACGCATCCAGTTTAATTCTACACTAATGAACTTCTGGAGTGTCTAATTCCACAGTCTTTGAGGAATGACAAACTACCAGAGCTAACCTGGATCACCAGTGAGCACTCACCCAGAAAGTGACTCCCAATACAAAGATAAGTGCTGGGGATTTTGGACTTAGTAGCATGATAAAATTAGATCTCTCACATCATTTCCCAGTCAAAGGTACAGAGATATGGCTCAGTGCATTTGTTGGGGTATGCACCATCCCTGGCAGTGTTCAAGGCCAGGTTGGACAGGGCATGGTGCAAGCTGCTCTAGTGGAAGGTGTCCCTGCCCCTGGCAGGGGTTGGAAGCGCATGAGCTCTAAGGTCCCTTCCAACCCAAACCAGGCTGGGATTCTACATCTGTTCTGCTTAAACATGTAATAGATAAGCAACAATACCAATCCCTTAGAACTTCTCAATGTAGTCCTCATGTTAAAACAATTCACAAGATCTGAGTTCAGAAGTAGTACACATGAGTGCACCAGGAACACTTACATACATTCTAGGCTTTACAGATGCTTCATGTAAAGTATTTAACACTGTAGGGAAACTATCCACATCCACGTGGATTATTTTTAAATCCATTGATTTAAACAACCATCAGTAGTTTTAAAAGGCCTTGATCTATAGCAGGGTTTTTACAGGCAGGACAGCCACAGCCTGTGGTTCTGCTGACTGTACTGAAGACCTAAAAATCAGTTTCATTTATGCTCAATCGGCAGTGAACGCAAGCTGCTACCAAAACAGGAGCCTTCTCTGCCTCTCCAGCCACGCATTCCCATCTCCCAGTCCAACATCACATCTAGTGATCAGGCTATCATCAGGTGGATCAATCAGTTCACCAAGTTAAAGATGAGAAACAAAAAGGAAAGTGTTTATCACCAGCCCACTGACAGCTTCCCCTGCAGCCACACACTCACCACGGCAGGCAGAAGAGCTGGAGAGAGAACACACAGCTCAGAGCAGTGAGTGGGATCTTCCCTTTCAGTGACAGCTCCCATCAGATAAAACAGAACATGAAACTGCACACAGAGCCTGTTGTTAATGAACACTACGTACACTTCAAACCAACACAGGCGAGCACTGGTGCCAACAGTAGTCCTGGACCGGGCTGCCTTCCCTCCATCACTCACTCCTGCCATAAACAGTGCTCCCACTCAGCAGGAGTGCTGCTGTTTGTACAGATTCAGACTGAGATTAACTGACTGGACATCAGAAGGCTAATATAAACCAGGTTTATTTCCTCTTCTCACATCAGTCCCCAAACCTCATTCATTAAACAGCCACAGAGATGCTTGCATCAGTAAGACAGAGAACAGCAAAGCAGGTCAGGGAGGGCAGAGTTGCTCCTTTTAGTAAGGCTACTGGTTTTAAAGCAGCCTGAAATGCTCATTGAGATAGAAACCAACATTGCCAACCCCAAGACAACACTGTAAACAGGCTGGCTTTCTCACAACTGCTTAGAAATGAATGCAGAACAAGGCAATCCTCTTGCCAGGTGACGTAATCTACTGTGTCCCTTGCATCTTTTCCCATACGCATAGTCTTGGCTTATTGTGGTTGCTACAATTTCTTAACACCAAAAAGCCTGACAAAAAAGGGAACTTACAAATACTTACAGTTAAACAACAATAGTAAACCATACATTAATACTGTGAGTGCTGATGCCCTCAAACAAGATGCCCAGAGAAGCCACAGCCATCCCATCTCTGGCCACATTCAACGCCAGGTTCGATGGGGCTTGGAACCGGATGACCTTTAAGGTCCCTTCCAACCCAAACTATTCTATGATTCAATGATTCTGTGATTAAGCAAAAGAGCCTTGCTATGATTTATAGGAAACATATGCCTTGGAAGACTATGATGTGAAGAGTTCAATCTCCATATAAGAGGGACTTTCTAAAAGTACTCTTTTCTAAATCCAGTTAACTGCAATTGGAGCACAGAATAACCTGTTTGTAAGTTGCCTGTTCTAAATGCACTGGGCCAAGCCTGAAAGGAAACAGAGAAATCAGATCTCTGTGGCTAACAGTAATACCTAAAATCTTTACTAGCATTCAACTTTGGATAGTAAAATTCCCAAGACACGTTAACATCCATTTCTGACGTATCCAAAAGCAGGCATCAGAGTAGAAGAGTACGTTCAAACCCAAAATTCCACACAGGCATCCAAAACCATCCAAAACACACCTAAGAAATAGTCATCAGTGGAAAAATACCCCCAGGCCAATGCTTTCACTCAAAAACATGGCCACAGAATGTCATACACAGCCCTTCAAGAAGGAGCTCTGACACAGGGTTCTCTCCTCCTGGGTTTTAACACAATTATACTCTGCAGAGAAACAAACTATGAGTATTCAAACCAATGCACACATGCAAGAAAAGACAGAGAAAGCAAATTAGCACTTTCTTTCACAACCATTAATCTGCTGCCCTAAATACAGACACCTTCACACATAGCCGAAACAGCTGAGGGCTGTAACCAGTTTAACTCCAGGACAACATCCAGAACTGTGAATTCCTAGGAGAGAAAACACTATAAGCTGATTCTTTCCCCCTCCTCAGGCTTAAAACAGAGTATTAGACAGGCAAAAAGGGTCTTACGCTGACCTCACAGCACTCCATTCAACTTGGCAGAGTTTAGGATGCTAAAAATCACAATTCCCCAGCAACACTTCACACCGCACAACTCGATTCTGGCATGAACCCAGCAAGCCTGAAGATATAATTAGTGCTGTGTAACCACTGTGACTATCCTTCCTCATCTGCAGTCCTCACAGATGGAACACAAACAAAACACATCTTCCATCTCTTCTTTTAGCTTTATCTCATCTCCACCAAATGGTTTTGGACTATATATGTTGTATAGGAAATGGACAGGGCAATTGGAAATGAACTTCTCCAGAAGACTTGAGTAATTCTACCCATTTTAATACACAAAGCTCCCTTGGAGGGATTAAACAAGAATACAGACACAGCAGAACCAGAAAAAGGCACAACATCAGCAGTTTGAGGAAATCATTGTATTTGGCCACACCGAGCATCAAGTGCAGCTATTCATTATTTTATTTCTCTATACTTAAAAGAATGGCTAAAATCATATAATCTCATGTTATTTTTCCTGCTTCATGCAGTACAGGAAGGTGAGAAAAGCTAAGACAGAATGAGGCCCCAGAGTGTAGAGAATTACTTCCAAGAGAGGAAGGATATACTTGAAAAAGAGGCAAAAAATCTACAGGAAAGGCTTTAAGGGTCTTATGAGCAGAGACTGAGATATCCACCACACAGGCCCTCAGCTCCAGCCCTGCCTTTCTCATAGGCTTCCAGCATGGCACGGATCAGGTCAAGTTATCTTTCTCACTTCTGTCAGAAACAAGCCAAATCAGAAAACCAGATATAAAAAACACTTCCTAACCGTCCAAAAGGTGCTACTCAGACAAATTCAGGTCTGTGCACCGCTTCAAACATGAGCTTTACAAATTCCCTAAGGAAAAGAAGCAAGTAATGTAAGAAACCAAGCACACCTCATCACTTAAGTCAGATACTTCCACAAGCCAGATTCAGTTAACTAAAGGGAGTATAAAATTGTTTTCAACATATGCCCTTCAAACCAAGGGGAAGATGTTAAGTTGTCCAGGGTACCCGTATTCACCGGCCTCTGAAGTTAGGCGCAACATAAGCAATTTGTGTAATGTAGATTTGTGTTTGCTTCTCTGCAGGATGCTGTAGTTGTTAAGTATCTTTAGTCTGCAATTAATGCTTCAAATTCAAACATAAAAAATGTAAATGCCATAAATATATTTTTCAGTTTTAATAGAGTCTCATCTTAGCTTCATTCAAGTAAGTAGCTATTCTGAAGCCACTGGAGACATACTAAGGACTACTCACATGAGTAAAAATCTGCATAAGAAAGCCCCTTAGTTCATAGTCCAAGAATTTAAACTGTAGTTAAAGGTGTCATGGGAATTACACCACCATTTTAATTAGATGCTGTAAGATCTTGCAGACAGACTCAAGATTAGCACCATCTGTTTTGGTTGCAGTGTTTCATTTCACTACATCGTCCTCGCACAGCAACAAAATAGCATTTCACACTCCAGCCATTTAAATCCCAGATAAAATTTATGTCATCTGGATACACCTCACTGGGAAGGAAGGACAAAAGGACAAATACAGGAGGACTGAGAAATACTCTGTAACAGTATGTGCTTATGGGGGAGGCAAACAGCTTACAACAGCTCTTGTTCCCTGCTCCCACTAAAATTAAGTTATTTAGTAACATCTGCCGAGGTCCCATCAAGTGAATTGACAGAGAGGCAAGAAACACATGGAGGAACAGAGGAGACTGCTTAACTAAGAAGTTTTCTTCATAGCTAAATATCTTTCCTACACCCCGAGAAAGGTTTCTATTTGGATAGCACAACTTCTTATGGTAGGGATGAAGCAGCAGCCATTCTCTGATCTTTTACTCCCACATCCATAACTCCCTTGGGTTGTTTTTTGTTGCTTTGGTCTTTTAAATCATCTCAAGCCTGTGCAATCAGATCACCTACCAAACTACACGTTAACATTCCTCTCTTCATCCTGGCCATCTCAAATAAGCAGGGAACGGCTTCTGCTCCCTTCCCTCAGGGCTTATCCCTTCCCTTCATAAGCGAAGAACCTATATGGCAGAGAGGAGAGGTCTTGCCTTGCACCAAGAGCAGTGGCTCAGCTTCAAATTGATGTGAAGCTGAGGCCAAGCTACTGGCAGACATTGACTGCATAAACAAAGTTCTTCAAACTTCGTCATCCTCTGAATTCAAGCATGGAAAAAACAATGAAATGGGCCTCATGTGGCCAACAGAAAAACTGTGCCATTCTTAGACAGAGCTGAGCATCATTTTTCTTAATACGCAACTGATGAACAGCAGAATGACGTGTTGGACTTTAATCCTTTCCCTGGATAAGCACACAGTCAAGTGGCTGGAGAAAAAGGATAAAGACAGACACAAACAGCCTTGTAAAAATGAAGCATTAAAATAAAACACCTTTGTGATTCTTGTTGTTCATTGACTCATGAATCCAGCACTGAGCACACCCTGCATGCAGCACATGAGCCCGAAATGCCTTTCTGCTCCATACCATGCTGCCTTCTTACTTCATAGCCCCTGGAACACATTATCTAAATGCTACTACTTCAGAGCTGCTTGTGACAAGCAACAGCATCAGGGCTTTTGTTTGTCATATTTTATCTTTGCCGAGTCTCAGTGAATGATGCAGCTGTAACCAAAATCCTATTATCAGATATGTTTCTGATGGACCTGTGTACCTGGAAACACTTGAGATACCACATTACAGTAGTGAGGACCAGAAAAACAAGATCCTTCTAAAATAATAAAAGTCTACATACACCATTATTAAACGCCACAAACTAATAGCATGAGCTGCTATGCCTAGGAAGTACATAGTACTGAATGAGCTCTTTTTTCCTCTCTTCCAGGCAATGGTGTGATTCCACCTATGTGGGAAAGGAGGTAGCCAAGAAGATGAATAGATTCTTTCAAAGCAACAAAAGTCAGACTAGTCTCAAATGCAATTTGAGGTGGCAACTAAGGACCATCATCCACTAGAAAATATGAAAGGACTCAAATATTAACACTCGAATTCCAACAGTTCTGGTAGATGGAGCAGCTCCCAAAGAAGTTTTGAGTGGCAACCATAAAAGAAAGAGTAATCTGATAAAAGGGCCCAAACTGCTGGTATATATCCCAACATGAACACAATTTCAAGGTTAAGTACCAAAGTAAAAGACTAGAATAAAACACAGTGGAAAGAAGGAAGGAAGGAAAAGGAGGAAGGAAAAGGAGCACACACTGACATACTGTGTCTTCCTGCAGTCCACTGTGAGAACAGGCTGGCAAAACAAACCCCAGTGCTACGAATTCTTACCAAAGAAACAGAAGGTGACACAGCAATCATTAGGAGATCAGGATTCACCTGTACCACCAACTGCAGCTCCTGTTTCACCCCATCAAAAAGGAGAGAAAACTGAAACATTACACGAACAGTCCAAAAATATATATCCCATAGGACAAAATGTGCTCAAGGATTAAGACTGTCTAGTCTAAAAGAGGGCAACTATGAGGGTCTCTAGAGAAGTTCTGGTGTGTCTGCCAGGTAACAAAGTAAATGTGCAGAATGCAGACCCAATATGAGAACTGAACTTCTTGTGTCAGGATAAAGAGTTGGGTACTAGTTTAAAATCTGTCTCTTAAATATCTACCTAGTTCAAGAAATCCCTCAACCAAACCCAGCATACCTGGGAGACTACTCAAGGGAGCAATTACTGTGCCTTTGACCTACTCCTGTGTCTTTCTCCAGGTGACTGCTAATGTTTACTGTGAGGAGGGCACTTTTGCAATAGATTTTTGGGTTCTTCTCCCAAAAGACTGCAGCACTGCTAGGAGAGGCTATAGCAAGCCTCTAGGAAACTGCCCAAGTACAAATGCCACGTAACACAGGCTGCTGTTGCTAAACCCAGCAGGTCAAACCATCACTGGCCATGATGGAGACAAGACACGCTGATGGACTTCTGTTCCATGCCATGTCACTTATCTAGGCACCATACTGGCACCTTGTAAATCTTTATCAGCATGAGGAGCAGCATCAATGAACACCCTCTAAACTCTCAGGCCTGAAGTCAGTAGCAAACATCCATCAATGAAACAATAACAGTCATTCACTGCCAATTCCAGGAACTCTTTAAAAAAATCATTATAAAACAACAACAAAATAAAAAGAACAAAAGAAGGAATTTGAGAGAAGACTTTTGAGTTACATCACTGTCTTCCACCTTCAGTCAATGGCTTTGGTTAGCAAACCTCCAGTCCCTTCACTGATTCAGCAGATCTCAGTATGTGGTTCCAAACAGGCACCTGGCTTGTCAGCTCTCTCCCACTGCAAAGGCTGTAACCAAGTTCATCAGACAGGGATGTAAAAGGGTAACATGATAAGCACGGCTGGAAAGCTCAGTCTTTCCTTCAGAAGATGCTTTTGGGTCTAAAATATTCAGAAGACAAACATAAGGACCAAAGATGGCAGCAGCATCCTCCGAGATCTGCAGGCGAGCATAGCTCCCACAGGCAGGCACTGTCACACACTTGTACTTACAGGTTTGTGCACCAGGACAGACACATGAAATAGGAAGATGTCATGCTACAGTCTCACCACCAAGCAGGAGAAAGGGAGAAAGAAAAGCCAACCTCAACAACAAAACAGGTACCAAATACATAGGAATCTAGGTGTCAGAGGATGCTAGTACAACAGAGCTATCCATGTACTTGGAGAATATACCCACCCAATAAAGGCAAGACAGACAAAAGTGTTTAAAAACAGGACATGATAGGGTTTGATTTGGTTTGGGTGTTTTTACAGGGAAGAAGCCAAATGACATTTACCTACGTCAGAATTGAATGCACACCACTGTAAGCTGTATACAACAGAAGCAGTGGTTTGAGTAGAAGGGACCTTAAAGCTCACCCAGTTCCAGCCCCCCGCCACAGGCAAGGACACCTTCCACTAAAGCAGGTTGCTCCAAGCCCCATCCAACTTTGCTGTCATCCCCATGATCAATGACAAAAGGAATTGAAGACCTTCTTTTCATTTTACCAAACCCTGTGTTTAGGTAGTGACCTACCCTGCAGGTCAGGCTATGGACACTATCTTACAGAGCATGCTCAGTTCCATTACACTTCAGCCAGTTCCTTTACAAAAGGGAATCAATTATATTTTAACTTCTGAGTAGTTAGTTGAAAACAGACCATAAACCTAAAGCTACAACTGCAATTTCAGGTAGCACACAAAAGGAATCAGAGAAATGTGCAACTTGCTAGCCAAAGAATCCAAAGAATTCCTCCCTCCTTCTAAGGCAGGGTGAACGATGAGGTTTACAATTCCCCTTCAGAAAGACAGAAGCTGAACTAACTGCCCAGTTTCCAAATTGAAAAAGCAAAATAAATCCCCTCTTACAGCAAAGTAATCCAACACATGAAAATAAACCTGCAGTAAACAACGCAATCCTCTCTCTTTGCCCAGCTTTAGCGTTTTTGTATGTTTTTGAACTGAAGGAGGAAGGAAATGTCAAACATCAGAGTCATACAATGAACTATCAGATGTTTCCCAAACCAAGCAATCTGACATATGGACAGGAAAAAAAAGAGGGGGGGGAGAGCACGGGGTGGAGGAAGTAACAACCCAAGTGAACTTTGGCACACTGAGTTGAAGAATGAAGTTCCTTTTCTTCCCATACACACAAAACCATTGAAGAGCTCAGCACTAGAAGGTTTCTGTACACTGCATCTAAGCAGAGCTGCGCAGCAAATACCAGCGATGGCTCACACTGTCCTTTTCCACGTGTCCATCCCTGCCTGCCCAGAGGGGCCCTGGCCCACATTCCTGACTCCAAGCTGGGAAGGTGGTCACAGTGCACAAGAACCATCGGCCAGCCCTAGCTCTTTAACATCAACATTGTCTTGACCAGTGACATCCAGTACAGCTCAAACTGCACAGGCAGGCTGCCAAAATCCCTCACCCCTTGCAGAAACCACTACCTGAAGGTTCTTTTGTAGGAATCTTCCTTAATGTAGAAAGTAGTAAATAAATCCACGACGTGACTGGTCATGTAGATCCATTCTGCCAGCTTTCTTACAGTAATTCCTGCAAGAAGAATCCAGCAGCTTCTGCCAGAAGGAAATCATGGAAATTCACAGAGCACTCAAGAGAAAATGTTATTAAAATATATCCAGAAACACTGAGCTAAAAACGTACCCAGCCAAGTCAGAATAAGGCAATTTAACCAAGTAACCTGTCCTGTCAGCAAAGGAATTAGTTTTGTATCAAAATATTTGACAAGGTCACTACAAGGTGTTCCTGGAATTGATTTTATAACTCACCCAGAACACTTGCAAGTTCAAGATTGTGGACATAAGCAAAATCCCAGCCTGGTTTGGGTTGGAAGGGACCTTAAAGCTCCTCCAGCTCCAACCCCTGCCACAGGGAGGGACCCCTTCCACTGGAGCAGCTTGCTCCAAGCCCCTGTGTCCAACCTGGCCTTGAACACTGCCAGGGATGG
>JBCJKH010018192.1:19320-33919 GCA_039877255.1 Loriculus beryllinus | reverse complement strand
TTTGTTTTGGGCCAGTTTTGTTTTCCCCCCCCCCCCCCCCCCCCAACATGAATACAATGCATATGGTGAAGGATATAAAACTTTTCTGGAGAGAGCATCTGACTGCTTCATGATCTCCACAAGCTGGTGGCTTCTGAGCAGTCTAAACCGAGACTAAGCACCAGTTGACTGATTGTGAAACCTGCCTTGACTTAGACCATCTATCTGCTTTTTGAATGAAAATTTCATCAACTTTAAAAGCTCTTTTCCTATGGTGAAAATTGAGAAAGTACTGCTTCCAAATTATATGTAAGGCAGATATTTTGGATACAGGCTCCTATATTTATGCAGAGATTCACGTGAATCCCTGGATGCTGATTTTTTATGAAGCCATCCTAGGACATCCTTGCCAAAGCCCTTAGAGAAGTATCACATTGTATTTTATTGTTTGCTGAGCTGCTTCTTTGAAATTGCATGTATGGGATAGGAGAGCTTATGTTCTTGATAAAAAATTAACAAAGTAGTGTGAAACTTTTAGTTACCCTGCTGACATACCTAGAAAAAACACATACCTCCCCCATTTACTCTTTTAATGAGGTTATATGTTTCTAACTAGAGAACTGTTGAAGAATCCGCGAAATACGTCAGAACAAAACTGACAACACATGTTGCGTTTAGCCAGTCACATTATACACACTTAGTTGTCCTAATTTTATTTAAATAATTGTCTTTCTTTTTCTTTCCCTCTATTAATGTTCCCTTGTATATGGCAAGGGAAATCTAGGCTTGAATTCACAAATTATTGTTCATTCTCGGACTGTGGTCTGAGTTGTTTTCTAAATAATGTGGATAAAATGTCTATTTTAAGAGCTGGCAGGATTTTTCCTTTATTTTGTAGGTGTGTTTTTCAGACTTCTTAGCAGAAGATTAATACATACAGTATTTCTCAATACTGTAAATTGACTTATGTTATGCTTTCCATCTGTGCATGGGAACCAAAATACTCCTTTCTCAACTTCAGATCTTAGGGGTTATGTTTGTATGATAAACAGAACATAAATGTAATTTTCAATTTTGCTTTCGTTACCATGCCATGGAAAATGGCTGTATTTTTAGTATGACTGGAGATTGAAATATTTAACTGAGGAAGCCAAACGTAGCCTTTTCGTGATTATTTTACAAGAGCCAGAGACAGAAGATTAGCAGCAATGAGGTTGATGTTTAAATTGGAAGTGTAGGTGACTACGTATACTGGATTGCTCCCTGCTTCTGAGCAGCTGGTTGAAGTGCAGAAATTATTAATTTCCTATATGTTCTGGCTGCACACTTAAAGCTGGGCATCCAAAGCCTGTATTAATTACTTGGCAGAAGTTTTTGTCAGGCTTATTGTCAAGAAATCAGTTGGAAAAAAAACCCAAACAACTCAAAACCTGGGACACCCGGAAGAAGCACTGAACTATTAAAAAACGCAGTGTTACTACAGCTATCACTTCTGACCAGTTGAAGAGTGGCTTCTTCACCATCAGACTTCACACGATGGGTAACATAATACTGTAGTTTAATACTGTACTATAAGCAGCGTTCTTTGTAGTAGTTTTCTGAAATGTAGTCTACAGACTTTTTTGAGGATTAAACAGGAAAGGGTAAAGCAAATAACATTTCAAGGTATGTGGATAAGAACAGTAGTTGAAAATACGTGTCTCCATCTCCTTAGTGGATGTAAAAGGATGTCCAAGCAGATCCTTACCAATCAAGGAATACAAACAGCCATATGGAAACACACATACCACTCTGAGTGCTCACTGCTGTGCAGTGGGTTCTTCTGGGGAAACCCAGAGTGCAGTGCTGCAGCAACTACTTGGATCCTCTCTCCTAGGAGAGTGCCCATGGTAGCCTTTGGTGTTCTTAGGTTAATCTGAAATAAGGTAATAAGTGTTTTTATCCATGTATCTTGAAACTCTGTGCAGGTCACTAGTTTCAGTGTGAGCCAAAGTCAAGTCCAAGAAAGGATGCTTTGCAGGTACAGCTGAAGCAAGGTCATTAGTGATCTCGGGGCACATTATACTCTAATCTATGAATTTCACACCCTGAAGCACTTAAAAAAAAGGAAAAAGAAAAAATTAGCTTCATGATATGAACCTTAAAGTCATGCTTTTTAAAGCTCTTTTCATGCAGACTATTTTTTTCAGAGTTCTATTTGTAGGTGGCATGTAGAAGGGAAAGGAGGAAAATAAGATAACAAAGTGGTCTGATTTCTGTCACAGGAGCGTTCAGGGATTGATTCTGTTAAACACAGCTTCTGATTGATTGATTGATTTCTGTTCCTCTTAGGTTATTGCATATCAGGCAATCTTATCAACTCCCATGCATCTTTCAAGCACATCACTTACCTTGGAGCTCATAGATGGCTTCAGAGCTGTGAAGGGGTTTTTTTTGTGTGTGCTATAGTGCTGTTTGTAGTACATTGTCTCTGCTTTCAATTTGGAGTCATTTTCCTTCAGGTTCTGTAGGTGCTCTCCCTGAGTTTTGTCAAATTTTTCTGAGACCTGCTTTATCAGTTGCTTGTCCCATCTCCTCCCAAAGCGACTGCCTCAAATGAGCAGAAAAGGATGGATAATTAACTATTGGATTCCAGTTAGTGAAGGTCAGGGTGATCTCTGCCTGGCATACCCTGTGCTTGTCATACAATTCTCTTATTGCAGGGTTTATTCAAGCCTGTGATCAGCTGAGTTTCACTGAGATGGAACCTTCTGCTTCACTGAGTAGTCATTCTGCTGCAGTGTGGCCAGGCTTTGTCTGCTCTTGACAGCATAGATAAAATGTCCACAGATTTTACAGTCTGGAACCACTGTACTTCTAGTTCTTCTAGATCTCATTTAAGAAACTGCTAATTTAGTTTTTATTTAAAGGGAGGGAAGTGGATTAAAAACACCCAAGCATTAAGGTAATTATGATATGTTAAGTCCAGTATTTCTTAACAGCCGGTGTCTATAGCATTTCTGGAAAATACTGTTTAAATATTTCTCCTAAGACAAAAGTCTCCAAAGTCTTACAGTGAATTACACACAATGATGACATGTTTCTTCAGCATCAATGAAATATGTTGATATCAGCTAATGAGTACAGAATTGCTAAGGGCTTGTTTTATCCTCACTCAAACTTTGATGTAACTAACTAACAGAAATGTAGTGCAGGGTGAAGATGACACCATTTTCTGCTTATGTATAGGAGTATTGTGAGTACTTACTAACAATATTGCTCTGTCAAGATTATGATGGTACTGCTATGGACGTGTTATAAGATTTGCGTAATGAACTTAGCGGCAACTGGGTAGCAATTGATTTGAAATTGAACTGTATTAGCAAATTTCGTGAGGCCTTGGAAGATTCCGTACATTCTAATAATGAATTTCATAAGCATAAATTCTTGATACTTGTGCTTAATGTCTGTCTGGCCTTGGCTAAATCAAAGTCAAATCTTACTCTTGCCTGTTTAAGCTAAAAGATCTCTGGGGAAGAGAATATAAACTACTCTGCATGTGGTTTTGAGGCTGCTTGAAAATTCTCTTTCATGCAGGCTTTAACCTGGTCTCAAGTGTCTGCCTTCTGGCTAGTTCAAAACTGACTTCTCTGGGTTTTTGAGTTTTTTTAGTCAAGTGGTAAAAAATCTATTTGCTTTTAGGTGGGAAAGGCTGTGTCAGGGAACTTAAGATTGTAGTACAAAGGATGTGATGCTTCAAAAGGCAGAAGTATAAGAGGCTGGGACATAGCAGTCTTTTAGACCTTGGCAATAACAGAGAATTTTCTAGGTAAAATCTTCTGCTCTTTTGTCAGTACTAATTTAAGTGTCAGTATGTCTGATACAAAGACTATGGGAGTTGGTGAGAAATTTGGGGTGAGGTTTTATGGGACTTGCCATGTGACTCCTGGTGGTTTAGTCAGACTGACTTAGAAGGGATTTTTTTTTTCTCTTTATCCAGCTTAAAAGTGGTATTCTCTTTCTACAAGATTTTTCTTGAGTCTTGACACTAATGAAGCTTCTACGAGTTGGAGGTGATCGGTGCAGAGGAAGTACTTAGCGCTGCTTTTGCTGACATTAGCTGGTTATGTGCAGTAATTCTTGTAATGGGAAGTTTGGTCTGTGAATACAACTGCTGCCCTCTGATTTCTTAGAAATTGCTGTTGCATAACGTAGTGGCTTGTGTCATAGCCTAAAAAAAGTGAAATTAAGAGCTTTTTAAGGAAAGGCATATTCTATGTGTGTCCTTCACCTTTCTGTCCTTGGGGCCTGCTATTCTTTGACTGTTTCCAGAGACAGTGTCTCAGATGTCTGTAAGATACTTGGTGTCTGGATTGCTCCAAGAATTGTATATTGGAAGCTATAAAGAAACACTTTAGTTAAACCCTGGAGATGACAGAAGTGAAAAAAAGGACTAAAAATTATTCTCTGCACTTCTGTAGAACATTTCTGGCTTCATTAAGAGTTGTCAAATGGAATAAAGTAATGTGGCCTTTAGCAGAAGACAGTTTAGCTATCTCCAACTAAAAAACTCGTTCTTAATTAATAAGTTCAGAGCCTTTATTGGTATGGAAATTCTTTGTCAATGTGGAATGAGTAGTTGCTTATGAAATTACATTGAAGAAGAGCAGCTGAAATATTATAATTGTTTGCTTATTATAGGAACTCAGGGCTCACACATCCATTTGAAGCTACTTTAATGTTAATGTTTTTTTTCACAGAACAATTTTAAAGAAGTGCTCAGTCTGTGAACAATACATATTGCTTCATATGTGGTGTCTCTTTAGATGCAGCCTCTTGAGAAGGGGAGAGATATGCATTCCCTGCTTACAGCTGAAGGAAACAACTGTCTGTCTGGAACAAATAAGTGGTCTAAGGCTGAAATTCCTCGAAGATGCCTAGTATTTTGTTAGCTTCCTCTGTTGTGGGATTTGTAAAAGTAAGAGGGTCACACACCAGGCTTCATGTCTGGATTTTCTCTCAAAAAGCTTCTCTCACTGGTTTTGTGATTGAGCTGCCCATCCTTAAGAAGTTACTGACTCGTTTTTTATTTACTTGAGTGAGTGTGAAATGAAAGTCTCTATTTTGTTCTCTCCTTTAACGAATAAGCTACTTTTGTGAAAAAGCTCCTTACATCTTGAACTGAGGTCTGTTATAGAAGATGCTTTCTCACTGTTTTTTCTTCACAGAAAATGGGTGCTACCTTAAGTAAGTGCCTCTGGGTTGCTCCTTCTTGCTTGGAAACAAGGTACAGATGGAGGAGTAAGATGCAGCTTTTCAGAGCCCGTGTTAAATTTTGTGCTAAATTTTTATTATACATTAAACAAAGGAAAAACTTGGCTTGTGGACTGAAAAGGATTGTTGGATGCTTTGAACTCTGCCACTGTGGAGTCAGAGTAGAGGAAATGGCAATGATAATTCAGTACTTTAAAGTATAGAGCCTTTCCTACACAGACATTGTTCATGCTAGCTGCAAGAAATTTCTGTATCTCTGCAGTGGATTCACTTATTCATGCTTTGGGAGGAGCAGAAGAGGAAGGGAGGGCGTTAAAGCAGTTCAATACACACAGAAATCAATGGAGAGACTCCCATTAACTTCAATGGATTTTGGATTTGGAACTTAAACTCTACTATATGGCCTCTTCAATAAAAGGCCTTCTGTTTTTTTTTTCTTAAATGAGAAGACTTAAAGACTGAACTGAACTTCCCCCAAAGGTACTTGCACTGTGGATTTATTACAGTTGTGTTAAAGCAGCCATTTCTGTGCTTTTAATGCATTAGCAGGCTGCCAGTTGAATAAGTTTGTATGTTTGGGAGGAAAAGAAATCCAGAGATGTGGTACAGATAGTGCTTGGAATGGTAATGAGAATGGCAGTTCATTAGGATTAGCAATGCAAAAAAGGTTCCAGTTAATGAACAATGAAAACATTTTGGCAGTTGCAGGGGTGATTATTGCAAGGCTGTTCATGCTGCTATGATTTAAGCGTCTAACATGACTGCCCATTATCAGCTCAGATTTTGAAAGGTTTATTATTCCATCAAAATATTAGTTCTATGCTGAGAGTTGGCATGGAAGACAGGCAAGTGAGTTACATTGTGTACTATCTGTATATTTACTAGAGAGACTGTGAGTAAGGCCAGGGGCCAAGTTTCTTTAGGCTGAAATTAAAATGCCTGCTATCTTCCTATTAGGAGGTCTTGAAAGAGGCTGTCTATGCATGACCTACTGGAAATTATCCCATTCAGTTTATCTGCAGGCGCAACTCCAACCTGTGGACATCAACCCAAGGTTTGTCTGTAGAAGATGGGCCTTTTTATGAACTGCGCTAAAGCAGGCCTCTGACTAGATTTGCTTCTAGATTTAGAACTGCATAGAGGATAAACCCATATAAGGAAAAACTGAGGAGCATTTTACTGTTGCTGAAGATACTGCGGTTTGACTTCTTCACTATTCCCATGAAAAGCAGCTTTGTCCCAGCATTCGTGGAAATACAGTTAGCTCAGGGCTAACCTTTGTAGAGAAGTTTCTCAGAAGAATATGGAATAACAAGTAATGGGGAGAATAGTTGCTTACTTACGATATCTTCTGCACAGTTGTGGAAACCTAGGTTCAAGTCTGGCTTGGAAGGAAAGGCTTCAGAGTATTTGCTTTTCTGGGATTCTTAATACTTATTGAAAGAACTTGGTTTTCATCTGATGTGAAACCAAAAAATACTTGTGATTTCCCAGTCAGCTGTAGTCAAAGCTGGGTTCTTAGTCTTGGCAGTTAGTGTTGGCAATCCTAGCACAGTGCAAATGAGCACAAGTTGCCAGAAGTAGTGCTTCGTTAAGAAAGGGCTTGTTCTGTGGCATTGAAAGATCTTGAACTTTTATTTCCCACTCTGATTGGTTTTTTTTTGTTGATTTACTTCTGTCCATCTGAACTGCACATCTTCAGTCTAATGCTACTTTGAACCAACAGTCCCAAGTGCCCAACTCTCCTCTGTAGCAGATGGTGTGAGTAACCTGGCCCCATTTCCTTGATCAGCAAGCAGCAAAAGATGCTGCCAGGTTGTTGGCTGCTGTAGATGCCTTGTAGTGCTTATGATTTAGCTGTAGAGAATGATGCTCCCTGACAATCAAGTAGCACAGGTGGTATTAAGCAAATGTGAATATTATCATCTAGAAAATGGTGCAGGCATCTAATCGGTGTAATTTTCTTATTGCTGTGAAATTATCTGTGAAAATAGCAGATCCACCTGATGCTTTGGTAAACTGTGTGCATTATTCCACTGGATGGTTTAATTCCAGTCATCTTCCCTTTGTGGGGTGGCTTGCTCACTCCCTTACAGTTTCTCTTGCTATATTAATTACTTCAAAAGTGATTATTTTAAAATCAAACTTTTGGTTAGAGTTGGCTTAAACTTTAAAACTTGCATTTATTGACAGCATTGTCATGAGGTGACAGAGGACTCACAAAGGGATTTTTGTCTCTGCTGCTTCCATCCCCTCTGCTGTGGGCTGTTCTGTTGTCTCTTACTGCAGGTGAACTGGAGAGAGAGTCAATGCAGGGGCAAGAGACTTGGCTGTAGCTCTGGCTGTGGAAAGACAGGGATAAACAGTGGTATGCATGGGCTGGTTTTGACCTGTTTCTTCCACGATCAGGGAAAAGGTAGTAGTTGAGATGCAAAGAAAGAGAAGAAGTTATGGTGGAAATGACAGATTACAGGCAGCAAGGAGAACATGGAGTACCTGTGAAACCCATATAAAGTAGATTGGAAATGATCGGTCTGTAGCTCTGAGAAGGAGACACATCCAAAGCTTCCCTCCGTTGGAAAATCCAGAGGGACTAGCCAGCTTTCCTGTTTCAACTCTCAGTTCAGTACTCAATCTGCTAGGTAGCGCTGCTTCCCACATGCATGTTGTTACTCTGACATCTCAGCCATCCAGCAGCTGAAACAATACAGTGAGCTTTAAATTGCTGGCAAGCTACCTGAGTTATGTATTATGCATAGGCAATCATGACTCCTTGCCTGGTCAAACCGAGGTTTAACTTCTCTTTTTGTTTACTGATCCTGTACAACTAGGGGAGATCTCTGTATGTCACAGCTGTAGCAGACACTTTCTCAACCATATTATGTGCAAACTGCACTGTTCTGTTGATGTATGGGTTTTGTTTTACAACTGCTGCATGTGTTATAGCTGTCAGCTTTGTAGAACAACTTTTGATGTTACATCAGTACTTCGTTTAGTGATCAGTGCAGGAGGCTTGTACTATGTGTATCTAGTGATAAAGGTCTGGAGCTGAACATACCCACTTATTCAACAAGGGTTGCCAAATACTTTTACTCCATGTATTGGAGACATGGTCAACAGCACTAGAGAGAGAAAGTTGTGGGAATAAGAGCCCTACTATGTGAGTGACAATACAACAGATGGGATTTTTGTGAGTATTTGGAGTTGACTTTTAACTCTCTTTCTCGAAACCTGTTTCTGAACTGCTATCCTGCCTCTGCCCAAGATTGTAGCATTGTAACTTCATCTGATCTGGTTTTACTTTTAGACTGCTGCTATGTAGCTGTAGAAACAAAGAGCTTGTGATGGCAGCTGACCTAGAAAGTTTTGTTCCTAGATATGCTTGTAAATTGTCATGGAAGAGCAAACCTTTAACAAGCCATTTAACTGAGTTCTGTCAGCGTGGTTCCCAACTAGTGCTCTCCCTCGGCACTCCCTGTAGCACTCACCATTCTGTAAGAAGCAGTAGAGAATAGTTCTCAAACTTATGTTCACACTGGATGTTGCAAGATGATAGCTGAAAGGACACTATTGCAGTTCATCCATGCTCTGGTTGTAATTTAAGTTGTTTTATCGGATTTGTTTTGCTGCCAAAAGCAAATGCATTTAGATAAAGGATGATCTCTCAGTCAAACAATGGCATGTAATAGATACACTAATTAATATCTAAGCTATTTTCTGTAATGAAATTAAGTGCAGAAACATCTTAGCTATTTGAATGTGTTTAATCAAGTCACACCTCCATTTCTCTTGCAAATTAGGCCAGGGATAATAGTCAAAATACCAACAAATTTTCTGCTATGGAATATGTTAAATTTAATGATAGTCTAACAACTATTCTGTTGAAACTAATTTAGAAGATTATTTCAGACATTTCATTTAATGTGTTAGCAAAATAAATTGTATGAAACTGTAAATAGCAGCCTCACAGTGTGGGTTACTGAATTAGCAATGGGATGCGGGAAGATTTAAGAAGTGAAAAGGATAAAAGCTCACTTGAAACCATTTTTATTTAGATGGTTTCTGATAACCACAGTCTGGTGAGATTCCCTTGTCTGAGCCAGTTCTTGTAGCTTTTAATTCTTTCCTGTTGGGGTTTTTTTTTCTTTCTATCATGCCAATTGCTACAAATTGGCAACCAATAAACTAAAAGCACAGTAATACAGCTGAAGTCATGCACTAAATAGATGTTAAATGGGCGTATAACTGCCTATTAAGGCAGTAAACTGCCTTTTGCATTTACTATTTGAATTTCATAATTACAAGTCCTTCAGATGCATACGTATGGGGTTGCTCTAATGTTTAACTTTACTCTTTGAAGAGGCTGGATGATTCAGGAGTGAATAAACCTGAGAGCTATGTAACGTTTCCCAGGCCGGACAAATTGCTTTTACATCTTCAGTTTTATTTCTAGGAGAACCACACAGTCTTACAGACAAATCTGTTTAAAATAACAAAGTTACAGTTGTTTGCACATAACGAAGGATATTGAGTAACGAGGCTGGGAAAGAATGGGATCTCTGCTTTTCTGGGTGGTATGGTACACTGAAACAGAAGATAGCTTGCTGTAGTCATTGCCGTAGTATTTGCACAGAATTCTTCAGGTACGTAGGAGTTTGCTTTACTTGTACCCAAACCTGCCCAGGAGTCATGCAGCCACAACAACACAAGCTCAGGTATATTTAACGCTTACTAGAAAGGGCTTTGCATTAATTAACTGTGTGTTTTCCTTTAGAACACAGATATAGTGAACAACAGCACCCTGGCCTGTATCAGCAGTAGGATGGCCAGCAGGGTCAGGGCAGTGATCATCCCCCTGTGCTGGGCACTGGTGAAGCTGCACCTTGAATCCTGTGTTCAATTCTGGGCCCCTCACTAAGAGAGACATTTTGGTGCTGGAGTGGGTCCAGAGAAGGGCACCAGAGCTGGTAAAGAGCCTGAAGCACAAGTGTGATGGGCAGTGGCTGAGGGAAGTGGGAGTGTTTAGTTTTTTCTTCAGGAGAATGGCAAAAAGCAAACAGCAGGCTGCTGTCCATGTCTGACCACTGCTTGTAGGCATCAGAGCAACTTTCAAGGTATGAAGGAAGCCCAAATTAAGGACTAGGTCAAGACATGGCTGGGGCTGCTACTATACACACCTAGTGTGGTGTCACCATAAAAGTGGAGCATGTACCACATCTATTCCACGGTGACAATAAAGCTCCCCTGCAGAAAGCTGCTGTTACATTTCAGCAAGTTACATTGTCTCCCAGATGGCTTATTAAGTTTTTGTGATATCCTGGGTGATTCCCTCAATATCTGCTGTGACAGAGCTACACATTTGCAAACTGTTTGGCAGAGGGTGCCATTTGACTGTCTCCTCAAGCTTTATGCAGCGTTGACATGGGCAGAAGATAGGACCGTAACTGGAACTAGAGTTTGTTCTACAGGTCTGTTACATGATTTCAGGTTCTCCTGTCAGAATAGCTTCTGATACAGAGGCTTGTTTGACATTGCCATAATGAAGATCTTCCAGTTTTAACCCCAGTCTTGCAATAAACCTTTTGGTGATCTGAGTATCTTCTGCTCATTATTTTGAGGGGACTTTTTTCTTTTCTTTTTTCTCCTACTTTTAGCTGTTTGTGGCAGTTTTGTTAAGGTTCTTCCAACCATTCTTTATATAAAGCTGCTGTGAGGGCTGGGTAGATTTTTAAAAGGGCTTTGAAGGTCACTATATGTAAAATGTATGGAAAAGTGTTTCATCTTGTTGGACCAGAGCTTTCATAATTATCACATAAGTCTGATGTTGAGGGGCAGCTGCATCTGCTTGTGTGTTCATGGCTTTTCAGGGGAGGTGCAGAGATTAGTGGTTTACTGTTGTATGCCTTTGGCATTTCTATGCTACTGGAATTCCTTCTGTGAAGAGAATGCGGCCTCCATCAGGGAAAAGGTTTGTAATCATCATCCATGTTCTCCGCTATTCTGAATTTACTTTTTTGCATTCATACTGGTTTAGGATTCTGCTCCATCAGTTATGTTGTTGTCTTAGGGATGCCAGCCTCAGGGGTTGAAAATAACAGACAAAATACAGAAGCTATTAACTTAAGGCACATAAAGGTGGAGGAACAGAGTGGTCAGAGAAGCTGTACTGGCAGCAGAGAACTCAGAGCCCTTTCAGCCAAGGTGCCCTAGCAGTATTCAGGAGCTTTGCTAGATTTTTACTACAATGTTTGTGTAGTAGAATTAATTTGAGTCTGCTAATTGTGCTTGCAGTAGCTGCTGCTATCTGGAAAAGGGAATACTGCTGAGATTATCCGTGTGTATACCACACATTTTACATAGTCAGTGGTAGTGGCTTGGACTTTGATTGATGAGATTGGTTCTTGCGTTTACATTTGAACATATTTGAAATTTCCTTAATATCCTGCAGCTGGAAAAAAAATCTCCTGTTGAGTCTCTTACTAATTGTGTAAATATTTTGGTATAACAGTATAGCATCATAAAATACTCTCATTACAAATATGTACTTAGTTTAATAGGATCCAGCTATACTTTCCCCTCTTCTGCAGAGTATTGTTGTCCCCTACGAGGAACCCAATTGATTTCACAGGAGCTACTAGTAGATTAATACTTGAAGCATGAACAGTGGCATTCCTCTCTGAAATTAATTGAACTTTGATTGTGATCTTCTCTTAATATATTTGTAAAAAAAGAGAATCTGCTAGCATAAGTTTTCAACAAAACAGCTAATTTAACTTAATCTTCTACTGTCTGTGTTCATAAAAAGCAAATTTCAATTTGTAATTAAGTCTCACTGAAAATCTGTTTCTTTATTTGAAGAAATGTGATGTGTTGGAGGACAGAGATAAATTAGCCATTGTTTGGTCAGAATCACACTGCCCCCTGGAGCAGCCTCCTGTGTTCCATCCTCTATTCAGGGAGACCAGGCACTGAACTTTGTTCTCCAGGGTTGATACTCAAAGTTATGCCTGTATGAAATGCCTCTGTCAGAGAAGGTGTGATAGGTGACAGTCCCTGCACTGAAAAGATTATTAGAATAAAAAGGACTTAACAAAACAGTATAGCCTTTTTGAAGAACCTATTCCAGGTTAATAACTTGAGTGGTCACACCCTGGTTACACTGGGAGTTGAGACAGCTCTCCAGCATGTAAGGTTTGAGCCAAAACTCAATCCCATGTAATGCCTCTATTCACAAAGTCATCCTTTAAGGTGACAGTATGCTATATACCAACAGATAGCTTTGTGAATGTATCTGTTCTGTTTCTACAGTGCATGTGCGGGAGTATAAGAAGCCAGCACATAAAACAGCCAAGAAGGATTGACTAGGAAATTCCAAATCTGGTATATGCTTCACAGAGAGCATAAAACTTACCAGACATTTACCTTCTTACCACATTATATGATCAATGATCTTGCAGTGCTCGATTCCGTTATAAACGTTATGAGTCAGAGCTGAATTGAGATGTACTGATAACTGACCCAGCAAGAAAATTGTTGGTTCATTCTCTATATCTCTTTATCATAGTATGTGAAAATCATTGTTCTCAATTGCAACTGACACAGTACAATGCAAAAAAAAGGTGGAAACCATATCAAGTTGCAGTTGGAAATGAGTGTCCCCAGTAAAGGCATCCAGTGATGTTGCCAGAGTTCACCTTTGCCCAGTGTGATATATTTGACTGCAGGGTCAGACAGAAATGTAGCAAAGCAGCATATATGACGCCTCTGTGGACTGCAGTGAAACCAGGAATGTTCTTGGAAGCTGAAAAATGAATCATTATTTTCCATGGTTCCTGTTTTATGGGTCCTGTGGAGTCTTTCCTTAGTCGCAAAGGCCTGTTTTATATAGGAGTCCTTTACAGTTCATTAGGTGGTAAAGATGAAATTATGTCTAGCGTTTAAAAAAACTGCAAGGGATTCGGGGGAGTGCTGAGAGCGAGAGGTGGCAGTTTTGGTATGAACTCAATAAGAAGCTTTAATGAAATTAGTAAAGATAACATAGTATTGAATTAGAGTACGAACCTTATTGTCACAGGGAGCTGTTGAGGCTGGAAGCTCTGGAGATCGGTCATTGATGTGGATTGCAGAATATATTCACTATTGTGATGTTAAGTTTTAAGAGTGATAGTTGTTTGCTAGAGCATGTGGTTGGTGGGTTTGGTTTGCTTTTTGAAATGGAAAAAATGAATTCAGTGCTACTTACTCATAGATTTTGGGGATAAAATTTTGAGAGCCACTAGGTTTAACAGAGGATATGCAGAAAAATCCATCTGTAGGGGCCACATGTGAAAGCACTTGCAGGAAATCACTAAAAAATACTTAACAACAGAAGATATTTTGCTGCTTGTTTGTAAGGCTGCCTTGACCAGGGGTCTGTAGTAATTGGAATGATGGAGCTTGGTCATGAGGATAATGAGAAGAGACAATATTGGAGATTTTCAAGTTTGGCAGTTATATTTTTTCTGCAGTACACCTCTAATCCAAATGCATTTTGGATGCATCTTAGGTGGATCATTTTGGTGGATCAGGTTTTATGGGTCTTCTTTCAAGACCTTGGCTTTTGTTTTGGGTTCCAGTGTTGAACTCTGCTTTTCCAACTCTCCACAACATGCTCACATAGGAGTACATGAGTTAAAGATCTGCTTTTTTAGGTGCTTAAGCGAGTTTAAAATCATGAAACTGGTAACCGGTGAATACCACCATCCCAGCTGAGAACCAAGTGTGGAAAACTAAGCCCCTTCAATAGGCTGTAGTGAAACAATTACAGGACTGTGTAAGGGGGAAAAAGGTGTATGGAGATCCAACATAACTTGTTAAAATCTTTACATGAAGTTCTCTCTTCATCTGCTTTTTTCCCTTTCAGCTACTTGTATGTTACTCTCTGAAGTGATAGTGAAAATACTCATTTTGGAACTGATTATGGAGCAGCAACTGGCAGCTTCTTTGGTATTGCAAAAACTGATTTGTTTTAAGATGTGCTTTTCTTTGTACCAAACCTCCTTATTTCTCACACATGCAGTACTGGTTATGAATTAATTTATTCCGGACTGCCTACTCCTGAATGCATGTCCAAATGAAGCATGCACCATATTTGAGTCAATCATAAGATGGCCTCTGCATTTCAGATCTTCACTGTGAACAGCTTTGCCAACACTGACTTAGTAGAGAATATGTCAAAGTCTCCTAAATATCTCTAGTTACTTCTGCTGTATCAGTGTCACCCCCTCTGTAGGAAAATGATTGATTTCTTGCAATCTCATTCAGTGTTTTAGTGGAGTCATTAGACAGGCTCCAGATGTGGTTTGCCCTGAGGCAGGCAGCCTGGGTT
>JBCJKH010018192.1:0-19312 GCA_039877255.1 Loriculus beryllinus | reverse complement strand
CCCAGCGTTGAACCGTGGGAACTGTTAGACCAAAGCTGCCCCGTACTACAAACCTAAACTCTCATCCTCCTTAGCCGTCTCTTCCAGTTACCCACTGAGCTGGGGATGTAGCAGCCATGCAGTCAGAGGAGGTTCTCCTTGGGGAATAGCTTTCCCAGTTTGTATTGTTACAACTTAATGAGTTCATGAGATTCACTCTGCTACAATTATTTCTTAGTGATGTATAACAAATAGCTGTTCTTACAGGCTTGTAAAATGTTCCAGAGCTCCATTAATTTGACCTTCATTAGCTGTGTAATTTTGCTAATGACCCAAGATATTTAGAGGCGCATTGTCCTATGAGAATTATGAGTTTGACTATGAGGCCTTATGGAAGAGTTGCGCACAACTCTATCCCATCTTATTCCCAGAAATTCGTTCTGCCCTGCTGCATCTAATTGTATTTTTTACTTCAGTACTGAAGTAGTCATCTATTGATAAATGAATAATTATTTAATAGATGAAATTACACATTTAATGGAAGTTTCAAGTATTAGAGTGTTAAATTTGTTAAGTATGTAATATTGCTGGGCATAATGATGCATTTAACCATTAACAGTTTTCCACTGCATTGCCTTTTGAAATCTCATGTAGTGTATAATGCGTTCCTGTTGCCTTTTTATCAAGTGTTAATAATTGGGAGACATAAAAGTTAGTTTGGAAAGGGAAGTATCTCAACTGCAGTAATGGAAAGAAAAAAGATTTGTGTCATTGGAGATCCCAGTTGTTATGACAGTGTCTAAGAGGTCTGTGATATCTGAAATAATATATATATACACTTGTCAGTATTCACTATATAATCTGTCCTTAGTTTTTTCATTTTCGCAGTATAAAATGCCAAGAAATAACAGAGAAAGTTGTAAGGAAGTGGTGTGAGGAACCAGATAGGCTGTAGTTCCTTCTTCAGTCTGTCTGAACAGCTGTCTCCATCAGTCCTGGAGATCCGTATGGGGTTGCTCACATTTCTTTGCTGTGATGCTAGAAGGAGGAGAACCTGTGTGAGACCTGGGATCTGCTCTAATTTACCTTAATTTGCCTGTAGGCAAAAAGTTTTGTCTTCCTAATTAATAGACAGGGTGTGATGCAGAAAGTAAGGCTCTGGCCTGTGCCATTGGGCTGATGCTTGTAGAGGTGTATGACCAGGGTGGCTCCAGATAAATTGGCTACTGCTGCTACACAGGAGCATAGCTGTTTCCTCAGCTTTCCTGGAGCAAAAGGCAGCAACTGGACCACAGTGTCAGCATGAGTACTAAAGCAGCCATGCCTGGCCCCTGCCACTTCTGTGCAAGTACGGGGTAGATGTGGTCAGGAAATGAAAGGAATAGGCAACAAAACTGGAAATAAATACTAAATTTGTTCCCCAGCAATACCTCATTAGACTGCACTTTTGTTTTTCCCCTTGTCTGGAGCTTACACCTGTGAGAAGATGACTGGCCTCTGCGTTTTGGGTGAAGATATGAAGTTTTCCAGAAGTGTTATCTTTACCCATACTGAAGTAAATCGCCTTTCATAGATCCAGCAGATCAAGCAACATCATATCACTGCTTGACCAAAGTTGAAACAATCCCTAGAAAAGCCTGAAAAGCCTCAGAAACTGACTTAAACATTAGCTCTGAAAGGAAAGTCTTTTTGCTTCAAGATTATCATCACAGTTTAGATGCTGTACATTGTACAAGGATAAAGAGGGAATTTGGCGGATGAGCTTTTGCCTCTGGAGCCCCCAGATGACTGGAACAAGCTTCCCTTTCAGCTTAAATCAGCAAACAGCATAATCTCCTTTAAGCCTGGGGTTTAAATGGCTGTTTGAAGGAGGATTGTGCAAAATCTATTTCCAGTAATATGGTTACTGGAGCTAAAGAGTATGTGTTGTTTTTGTGAGAATTAGGATAGCCCTGTGGTGTACATTAAATTATTGCAAGAATTCTGCAGTTGATGGGCTTTCACTTAATCTTTAAATATATGAGCCCTTCACTCTTTGGTAAAAGTGAAAGCAACTGTTTGGTTCTTGGACACTTCTTTAAATATAGTAAACAGAGTAGCTGTCAGTACCTTGAATAGTCCCTTAGGTTGGCTGTAGGAAAGGTGGTTGTGTGTGTTGTGTCCATCGAGAGTTACAGTTAAAGTTTTCCCTTCTGACACGTCTAGTAGCAGTGGGAGAGTCATTTATCTCGCCATGTCAAAAGGTAAACCAGCGCAGACTGATAGGAAAGTTGTGTATTGGGGGGAAGAAGAAAAGAGATTAGTGTGTTCTGATTTGATGGCGTCTAATTGCCCAGCCTGCTGCTGTGTTGTTAGGATGCCCAGAATACTACTATTATTCTCAGTCTCTTCTTGTCTCTTGTTTATGGCAAATACAAATCAGCTGTGGTTTTAAACTGCGTAAGCAAAGGCTTGAAGTATCTTAGAGTTTCTGTAAAAGAGGAGGCACCTAACCAGTTGTCATAAAGTGCTATCTACGCTGGTAGCAAGCAAGGTTTCCCAAGAATTCTCTGAGGCATCCCACTTAGCTTGATGCTTGCTGTAACATTTGTCACTCGGATAGTGTAGCTGTCTTTCTACTGGTGAGTCCTGTTCGGAGTGTGTATTCCTTGGGTCAGTTGCCTTTCCATTCTTGCTGGTGCAGTCTGAAGTCCTGGCTCTGATGAAAGGCCAGAGTTTGCTGTACTTCCACCTCTCCTGGGTGACTCAGCTCAGTGGAAGGTGAAGCCTTTTGCTCATGAGCCTTCTCCAGTTTTTTGGGCATAGTGTTCTGGAAAAACAACCAAACTATTTATGGGCTTCAGTGACAGTTACGTTGATGAGAGATTAACTGTGTGAATATTTATCAGGAGTGCTACCAAAGAACTTTCCTGCAAGACTGCAGGCAATACTCAAATTTATGTGAGAGAAATTGCAGGTTTCTGCAAATAAAACAATGCATGTTCTCTGCCTATGGTATTGCTAAGAAATATACACTGAAAGCACATTTCTTGCTAGATTTCCATATCTTTACTGCTTTTGTTTTCAGTGGGAGGGAGTACTTGTATACTCTTTTCCTTCTTCCCTGTATTCCCACCATATCGAGGTTGAAGACAAAAGCTAGAAATATGTTCTATAGTACTCCAAAGGAAGGTATAGCAATTAATGTTACAATAATGTGCTAATTATCAATGGGAGAAGGTAATTTTATTCTAAAACAAATGCTGTTTCACTCACACCCTCATAATCACTGAGGTTCAGTTGTCCAAGGCCAGCATACAAGCATGAAAGCATGTTTCCCACCTGGCCTGGCCAGGATTCCTGGGGACAAAGCAGAGGACAATGTATGCTGGTCATAGAATCACAGAATGGTTTGAGTTGGAAAGGAATTTAAAGATCATATAATTCCACCCCCACCCCTTTGTTATGTATCTTGCATTGTTCCATATTCGGTTGTGTGTACTGGTGAATGTGCCTGCTTTGTACTGTTTAAGAGCCTCAGGGTGATTGTGATCCTTTTGTCTGTTGTGTCTTGCTTCTGTCCGTTGTTAGGACTTACTTTTATAACCTGGGTGTTGACTTGGCTCTTCCCCGACTGTGTGTCTTCGACCACCGTCTCTTACATGTTTAGTCTCTATTCCTAGATTCCTTTTTTCTCATTTAAGAGTCCCTGAGAAATTGACTGTGGATTTGTTGGATCATGACCTGCCTGTCAGCACCCTCCACCCTTATATTCCCCCTTCGGCTTCCCCGTCCACACCTTCCCATTCTCTTCTGCTGATTCATGCTGATCTCAACACTTCTGTAACATAGTTCTACAAAGTGACCATATTAGTTCATGCTGTGCTACTGCACAGCACTGTGCTCTGCTGTGAAGGTGACTGCATCCCCTTGCAGTCTATTGTGAATATGGCAAGTTGCATGAGCACTAAATTTATTTAGCATTTCATATTTTAAATATTTAAGTGAAATGCTGGCACTGCACAGATAATATCTGTAGATCTTAGCAACTGATCATGTATGGTTATGGTAATCTGGAGAAAATGCAAATGAACTGTGAAAACTGCTTCGTCTATAAATAAAACCATTTAGCTTCAAAGCAGTATTGCCATGGAAATTCTTCCCTGATAAAGTATGTGAGTGAGGCTTTTCTCATTTAGATTTCCTGAGCCTTTTTATTTTATGCTGACAAGATGCCAGAGGGGAAAAAAGCTATAAACTCAAGATTGCATATTTAAAAGATGGCATTTTATTTCATCTTCTTAATTCCAAATCTTTCTATTTACAGTATACAGCCATGAATTGAAATTTATAACAAATGAGGAAAAAGGGATAGGAAATGTTACTGTTGACAAAGACTAGCTCAATCTAGTGCTCACTGACGGCTTTTCCAGTTGGCTTTGGTCCTATAGTTGTAGATACTCTGCTAATCAGTACTTCTCAATGCATTCAGAAAACTTCCTCTGAAGCACACACAAGGTGAAGATCCCCAAAGGGAAGTTATCGCAGAGACCACATAAATAAAAAAAAAAAAAAAAATTTATCTGTGAGAGTGGTGCAGTTTAAGTCCCATTACCATGGAGGAGAGATTCAACGTGTGTCTGTCTTGCTAGTATTTACTTGGTGGTTGGGTGCTGTGGGCAGAACTGAGCTCCAGGTTATATCAGCCTCACTAGTGTTGCACTGAAGGAGCTCAGAGAAGCCACTTAGAAGCTACCTTAGATATTGCTGTACAGTTTCAGCGTGTCCTGAGTCTTCCATGCATTGTGTGTAGTAATCCTTATCTAGCAGAGTTACTAGTGAGCAGCTTATTTTGGTTTTCTGCAACTATAATTCTAGTGTTGCTACTGTATTTGTATGATAGCAGCTCACTCAACAATACAGGTTAGGTGTGTGCATATTATCATGTTTGTGGGGGATTACTCAAAACAGCTGATGATGTTTCTTTTGACAAAGTTGATGTTAAATCATGTTGTGCTGTATTGGGTATAAAGTTGGCAAAAAGTTACTCTTTAAGTAATGCCTGTTTTTTTGTGAACTGGCAGAATGTAACCATACCAATTCAGTGTTTTGCATCTGTGACTCCAGTGCATTTTGATTTCGTAGTATGTATCTGTAACTGCGTTTAGCCCTCTCCTAGAATGACAGTTTGGTACTGCAGCCACTAAATCCTATCAAACTTTGCGTTCTAAATCAAACTCAGGGATTGCAGGATGAAGCTCCAACACAGAGTTACGCATGTTGTATCTCACTTTATCTCCTGTCTGTATAGGAGCTGCTCTTTGCGTGGGAACGTCTTGCACAGTTTCACAATCTTCAAATAGATCTGGATATACAGTGGTGTGGTGATACGAATGGAAGTAATTTAACAGATTATTTCAAGGTTTGGAGAAAGAGCTTTGTTCAATTTCCATTTTTTAGCATACATTGAAACCAATCAGAGAAAGCAGCCCATCGGTATTATTGGTAGAAGACTATCATCTTTATGAATTAGTGATCAGCGGTTAAGATAGCACTTTCCTTCATTGATCCTAGGCTGCTGCATTCAATTAAAATGAGAAATAATTTCATGAAATTAAGCTCAGCTCACTGGGGGTGACCAAGCATGCCATGCACGTTGTTAATGTGCCCCAAAGGAAAGCTTCAGATTGGTAATGCATCCATTGTGCCATCCCTTCTCCCGCAGGAGCTGGCCGAGTGCCCTCTGCTACTTCTGTGCACACACAGATTGCTTGTCCCAGCAGCTTTGGCTCAGTGTTAGGAGTGCACTGTGAGGTGCTTTCTCTGTGCATGGGATTTTATCTTCCCATGATAAGGAGGTGTTACCTACTTTGATTAAATTAAGTGCATTGCTGACCCATCATGAAGCCCTCTCCAAAACAATTCTGTGAACAGCAAGAGCCCTTGTTTTTTGCCTCACTAAAAGTAAGAAAGCAGTGTATATCCTCATGGTTCCTTAGCAGAACTGAAGAGCTGATTTGCAGTCAGAAGTGTGAGTTCCCTTGAGAAGTTAAATGTCTGACAGTTGAGAGGTGAAAGCTTTCTTGATAAGAGAGCAGATTTTAAAAGTATCGATGCATTCAGAAAAGACCATTCAACTTGATGCACAAAGCGGGAGGCAAATGGACTTTCAGCTCCTTTGTGGCTCTGGGAATTTTGGTTGCTTTCCCTGCACCTCTTTTGGCTGAATTTGCCTCTCCGCAGCAGATGGTGTTACACGTTCTTTCGGCAAGCCTTGTGCAAAATATCACAGCCCTCTTGGTTTCCTGGTGAGCCGCAATGTTATTTCACTCTAATAATGCTTGATTTCTCTTTCTCTCACCTGCAGAAATCAAAGTATTCCCATACCTATCACTTAGCAGTTGCTCTTCAGAACAGTTTGCTTCCTTTTAAAGTGGAAATCTACAGATTTGTCACCCTTTGAGGATTAGATGAATGATCACCAGCCCTTTGCCAGTACCAACAGCTCTGGCTTCTGTGTTCTGCTGAGCTGTGCAACAGTAAATGAGACCACCGCTGTCTTTTGTGGGGCAATGCCAATATGACTCCTCTTTATGTTCCCAGCTGCCCCAGGGGGGAAATCATGAAAGCTACTTTTTTTCTCTTTTCCTCTTTCCTGTGGAGATGAATTCCAATAGTGAATGGTCCTCTAGTTTTGTTTTCTGGGAAAAAATGAACATATTTCATATATGATAACTTGCATGGCATTTTTGAGTATGATCTTGATTGAATTGGGTTCAGTTGTACTGAATGCTGTGCGTACGTTATATGATCCCTGCTCTGGTGGCTATGAAAGTCAAGTAGCAAAAGAAATGGAACTTTTGTGTGGAGAAAAGAGAATATGTAAATAGAAAAGATATTTTCTTCAAACTGTGAAAACAGTTCTTATGACTTGGTAGTATTTTATTTTTTACACAAACAGGGTGCTTACCAGCATATTCCTAGCTTGTTGGGGGCTTCTTTTTCTGACAGGGAATTAATTGCAGTTCACGTTGGTGTAAAGTTCTGTATTTGGCTGTAAATACTCAGAAGCAGCTCACATTTTATGGTCTGTTGATTAATGTGCAAAAATCAACAGGGTGAAGATAGTTTTGCATCTCTTTAATCATAGAATCCATTTCTCTGATTTTGTTTAATCTTCTTGGTTTCACTTCGAGTATATGCTCCTCAGGAAATAGAAGCTTTAATGCTTTAGAAACTGATGTAGCTACAGGTTTTACCTTTTTAAAACACTAATGATTTGGGGCTAAGCGAAAGGTCATTTATATGTACATGGTAATTCCCTGTTGGAGGCTAGAGGGCAGAAAAGAAATACAGTGAGAGCTGTAAGGTGAACTAGTTAAAGTTACACTGGACAGAGCTTTCCCGATACATAGAGGAAGTGTTTATTTATCTGCGGAAGATCCCACTGAACATTTGATTTTATAATGTAGGAACTCTTTTGACAGCAAAGCTGCCTATAAAAATTTTATGTCACCATTACTACTGAATCATCTCTTGAAGTGCACTTTATATGTAGTGATTTTTTTTAACCACTAAATTACATTCAATGGATTATCTAACTAAGACTTTCAAAATGAGTTTTCTTCTTTCTCTGCATTTGCCCAACCAGCTGCATTGTGGTAGCTGAACTGCCTCCTACTGGTTGAATTCTCATTCTGGGGGTAGGAAATAAATTCTTGCCTCTGTAGTTATGTATGTTTTCTCTAGTAGAGGAGTATTTTAAAGGCTTAAAAGAGGATGGTTCTATCTGACACAGTTGTGACCAGATGTACATTGCATCTTTGGATCTTGGGAATTGCATCTTCAGGAATAACAGATTGCTGAATGAGGAAGCCTGTTGTGGGAACTGAGCAGAAGACTGAAATCTTAACTGAATGAAGTGGAGGTGTTTGGAGCACTGCTGCACCTGCTACCTGAAACAATTTGTTTGAAGAACCTCCAAGATTAGCTAGCCCAGCTCCTGTTGTCACAGACATACTTTTATTTCAGGTTTTATTTACTTCAGTTTTGAATTAGAGCATTCACCTGCAAGTTTAATGTGTGAATTTTGCATCAGTTTAATCCATTTTCATTGCTTTTTCTATAGACAATCTGCAATTATTTATTGTGGCTTTTTTTTTCTTTTTTCTATCATGCTTGCTTTCTTAATAGTGGTATGTGATACTTTGTCCTCAAATACCCAGTCAGCCTTCAGCAGAAGGAAGCAGGGCAAGATGAGGAAGAGAGTTAATTTACCTAGTATCCAACAAGAGTCTTTCTATTTTGTGTGCAGTAGTCTTTAATAATGTTGATGATTTGTTTGTGGGGTTTTTTTGTTATTTTTTTTAAAGATTAGATTCCTAGTATTAGGAAAGATTAGTTCTGGTATTTAAAGGGTTACAAAGAAAAGACTCCCTTTTTGCAAGGAGTCACATGGAAAAGACAAGTGGTAATTTACTCCTGGGGAGATTCTGACTGACCACAAGAGGAAAAATTTTCACCAAGAGAATGATCAGCCATTGGAATAATCTCCCCAAGAAAGTGGTGGATTGCCCAACTTTGGACACCTTTGGGATTTGGCTGGACACTGTGCTGTGACATCTAGTCTACGTCATGCTTTGCCTAAAAGCGTTGTACTAGGTGACCCTTGAGGTCCCTTCTAGTTTTCTATGGTTCTGTGCTTCCTCTTCTTCCAGGACTTGTAGGGTTGCTTGAATGTGGAAAGACATAAAGAAGGCTGGAAGATGCTGTCACCTACAAAACAATACACCTCTCGGAAATGTGAGAACACTTTAGATCCTCAAATCTTTTCCTCCTAATGACGTTAAACTGTGTGGTCCTGGGAGCTGAATTCAGCAAAAGAGAAAGAATTACACTCATCAGCCCAGTTAAGCCACCCCTGCCTTCCTGTAGTGACAGCATGTGGCAAATGCTTACGGACATTGTGTTTGGACAATTTTCTTAGTGCTCATCTTAGGGCAGTGGTACGGAAGAGCAGTGATGTACTCATGTTAAACAGACCATCCAAACATTACAGGAATTGGCTTCAGCTTTCTGAAGCTACTCATACAACAACTTGGTAAAAACTCAGGAGGGTGGATGCTATCTGCCTGGTGTTGCATGGCTGCTTCCTTTATATATGCTGGATCTTCATGGGTTAATCACTTATAGGTGTGAGGTTTCTTGTGACATGCTTGGCCAAATCTGATGTACAGACTTCAATTTCAAGTGATCAGAGTGTTGAAAAATGAAACGGTTTTCAAAGTTAAATTGTAGTCATTTATATGAAAATGCCTTAGGTAGTTCATTCTCCCCCCCCAATATACTCATTTTATAGCACATCAATAATTCATGTGCATATTGGTTGCAGACATAAAGGACAAAAAAATATACATACTTTATAAAGCATAGATTTTTATGAAGCAAACATGAATTGCTACTATCTGAATGAAATTAATGCCTGATTAGCTCCATACTGCTTAATTTTTGATGGATGCTCACAATTATTTATCAACATGAGGAAAAAGCAGGATCCTCTGCAGTGGTTTGCAAGAAGTCTGACAAAACACATCTCCTGCAACATCAGATTTTTAGACAGACCAAGGTACCTGTGAAGCAGCAAAGTTTAACTGTCTATTTGTTGTATTCATGGAAAGCTACTGCACTCTGGTTTGCTAATCCAAATTCAGGAAGAAGATACTGAATGTGAGGGGTAAGACAGACACTTCCTTCGTGCACTAGAATGGGCAGCTCCACATCTCCAGAGAGCGCTGTATGTCTTGAGCTGTGATGAGTGATTCGCAAGAATCAAGGAGGAGCAAATCCTGCCCCTTCAACTCCCACAGTGGATGAGAACTAGGCCACTAATGGTCGATCCCTTGGCATGTTGCTGTGATAAGGTTACCCTTATGTCAGTCCTGTCTCCCAATAGTACGTTTTTTTAGATTGACTAAATTTCCCTTTATTCCTTTTATTGACTAAACCAAACCAGCTTGTGCCCGCGCAGCCAAGAATCTAACAACATCCTGGCCTCTATCAGTAATAGTGTGGCACCAGGCCCAGGGCAGTGATCATCCCCCTGTATTGGGCACTGGTGAGGCTGCGCCTCAAATCCTGTGTTCAACTCTGGGCCCCTCACTACATGAGAGACATTGAGGTGCTGGAGTGGGTCCAGAGAAGGGCAAAGGTGCTCGTGCAGGGCCTGGAGCACAAGTGTGATGGGAAATGGCTGAGGGACTTGGGGGGTTTAGTCTGCAGGAAAGAAAGTAGGTCTGAGTATGTCACTTCTGATGGTGTTGAGAAATATTAGCTCATTCAAGGTGCTTAAGAATTTTCTGCAGAGGTTTTAAACTTTTCACTAAAACTCTTTTTTTCCCCAGTAATATCATTAATATTTATCTGATGCCAGTCATTTGACCAAGCTTGCATAAATCCATTTCAATAATATCCTGACACATGACTAAAATAAAGTTTCCTTTGAAAATATTTCAGATTTTGCTTACCAGTTTCTAGACAGCTGTATTAAAGGACTTTCCTGGTCAGACCAGAAGAAGTGCACTGGAAAAGGCATGTGCTTTACTGAAGAAGCAATCATGAGTAGGCTGAAACCAAGATTGCTCCAGTTCTTGGGTGCCTTTGTCATGGGCCATCCCACCAGTGATTGGGATTTCAGAGGCAGCTCTGTGAGGCTGCTGCTTCTGACAGAGCAGCTTCTCACTGGAAGATAGTAGCTTACTTTACCTGAGAGCATGGTGTGCCATGGACTAGTGTCTCAGAAGCCTGAAGGATCAAGATGAAGATGTTTGTTTGGGAAGCCACCATCAGAAAAGTGAAGCCCTCTCACGCTGTGATGTCTTCCCAGGTTTCTGATCAGTGTACACTGAATCCATAAGGATACATTTAACCTTTTGTGACAAAGTACAAGTCTGAGTAAGGGGTGCTCCCTGTCTTTGCCCTCCTTTCAATGTATTAATTGGCAGATGCAGCAACTTGAGCAAACTGATTAGTTCTGTCTTAGTAGAGGTGTGGTTTTAGAGATCTTTCTTCCAGAACACATTTATTCTCTGGCTTTGATGAAGGTTGGATATATTGACTCACAGGGCATGATGTACAGCATTACCTTTGCAAGCATTTTTCGAAGGGAAAGATTAAGGATTTTAGAGCTGCCAGACAGACAGGTACTCGTTTGGAATATTTACTTGCAGCTCTCAAATATTTTTACCCTTATAGGACATGTCTACAGGAAGTTTGGGAGAAGGAGACTATTTCTTTTATATAGATTATTTCATGGCTCTGAATTTTAATTTCTTACAGTGCAATGAGTTAAGTGATACAGGCCTTTATAAAAACAGAATTATAATGACAACTGCAGTTGTTGGGGGGTAACTTTTGGAGGGGACTGCAGTTATGTCTTGAAAGATTAAAAATAAGAGTTTTTGAATTCTGTGCTGTTTTTTTCTCCTATGGTTTTCCAGTGGGGTGTTTGGTTTTGAATATGCTTTTGAGGACTGTTGCATAGTAAGAGGGTATAATCAATTCACTTAAGGGGTTGATATGGCTTTTTCTATGGATTATCTGGATGTGGCTGCAATAACAGTGGTTTTTCCTCTGGCAAATCAGTGCTGTATACTGCCATCAAATGCCTGCACATTTAAACATTATTGCAGATTTAAATTACATATGTTATTTTGTTGGACAGTAATTCCCTGAAGCATTATAAACCAAATCATTAATTACTGCTTCTAATGTGCGCGATCCATTGGAAAACATTAAACAACACTCACGGTTCCCTTTATTGTTATTGCTCTTTCAATCCCTGAGGCAGCAGATCAGATGGAAACTCCTGGGCAGTCTCATACTGACAATCGGTGCTTCTAACAGAGATGGCTCTGAGCTGCAGATGTTCATGGGACCATATGCTATCTGCATATTGTCTTCTGGAATTATTATGGAATATACTGGTTTGTATGGAAAAGATAATCTGACCGTAAATATTAATCAGTGCAGCTGTAGTTTGAATGACTATAAAAGTGTCATAATGGAATTCCCGACTTTTCCTGTTTTCCTTCACTGTTGCTTTTTTCCATATTATTTTGCATGTAAAAATCTGTTTTTCAAATAACTCTTTGGTAACACTACAGATTGTCTCAAAAAAAGCTAAGTTTTATCTGGACAAGAATATCTGAACTAGGATGCATTATACAAGCAAAATGCAGTTCTTTATCAGGAGATCTAAGACAGTGGCTTTTTCTGCTTGCTTTGTTTTTCTCCAGAACACTAACCCCAGCTGTAGAGCTGAAAATGCTGCTATTCTATTTGAGCTTCAGTAACACTAGAGCATCACTGAAACCCCTAGCACGGTCTCATGATTAAGGAAGGTATTGTAGAATTTGACTCTTTAAGACCTTCTCTATTTTACCTGCAAATAAGAATGCTTCCAATGCCTCAGGAGGATTTGTTTAAATAAAGTTATTTGTTGTTGCGTCTCTTAATGTGGCTTTGTAATGCTTACTTGTATGTTGATTTCTTCCTAAGGTCCCTTGATGTCAAATGTGAGCATCTATTGAAGTACTTCTTTCATGAGGTACACAGTTATATGCTTCATGCATTTCTTTATAGTAGCCTCTATTTTATTGGCCAATAACAAGCTAACTTACAGAATATGTCTGGTTTATATCTGAGCCCATTTCCTGTGCTCATGAGGTGCAAGAAGTAAACTGGCACTGAATATCCAGCTTGGACATAGCACATTCCATGGAGATTGGTTGCCTACAGAATTCCTTTTTCCCTTTGGTTTTGACTGTAGTGGGCTTTTGGGCCATTCGGTCAGGTTATGTGGTGCTTTCTTAAAACTAAGGCTTTTTCCTTAGGAATGGGTAAAAAGGCTGGAGGAGGGTTTAATTCCTTTAGTGTACTTGATCGAGTTCTCTAAATACTCTTGTTTTGATTTTGTTTTTGTGGCATTAATTCATGGCTCTGTGCTTATGCTTATGGGGGGTTGTCTGCATATTCTGCAGTGCCAATAAAAAGCGTTGTTTATCATATTGTAATTACGCTACGTGGTAGCAGAGCGTTTGATAGCAGTTTTATACTAGGGGTGGTAAAAGCTCTTAGGAGGGCCTCATGCTTTCCCATGTATGTTTTTTGGAAGCTGCTCTTAAGCATGGTTTGCTTCTTCTTTTGACTTTTTCCTTTCAAAAATGTGAGGAAATGGAAATACTTCATGTCTCCGGGCACACTTGCTCTGAGGTGATAAGAAATTTTCATGCTGTGTCCCTGAAGAATCTCCTGTACTTTCTCAACTCTTAAAAATGAGTGTCAATAACTTGTACAGGAAATTCTTCAGAAAATTATTTGACTTACATAGCAATGACCTCCGATTAAACTGCATGAATTGAGAGCAGGAGCAGGACTAAGCCAGGACAGGGTCTGTTAGTGTCTGTCACACAGCAGTATAAAGTATGGGACCTCAAGCTGCAAATTTTGCAAGTACTGCTTTAAAACCCTTTTTTTTCTGATAGTGCAGCTAAAAGACTACGTATCTGAGAATCTGGTGCTTTTTAATTTGTGCTGCTTTGAAAATCTGAATTAATTCAAAAGCATTTACCATGGAATAAAAGCAAATTAGCAGAACCAACTTTTTTTCTGAGAGGAGCCCAAGTAAATCCCAGGTTCCCTGTTGCGGTGCCATTAATTTTACATTGCCTGCAAGTCAAATGCAGTAACAGTGATGGAGTGGGGTACAGAGCCTAGCCTGTGGAACACCCTTAGTGTAATAGGGATGACTTCCCCTCCATTTCTGATGTATTAGGTTGCCCTGATTTTATCAGTTTAAAGGTACTTCTGCATGTTCATATGAGTCAGAATTACAGTGCACAAGTGATGAACCAAGTACTTGAGGCATTACGAAGCTATATTTTAGGTTTACCAGAGCACGGATATATTTATCACAACGCTTCCTAGGAAAATGCAGTTCAGTTTAATGGGTTTCACAAAAGCTGAATATAGCTCAATAGCTAGCTCAGCATCCAGTGTGATATGAGTCTCTCACTGCAGTTCTCCTTTACAATTTTCCTCTTTGTTGTTTATATTCTTTCATCTTGGCCTCATCCTTTCCTTGTGAATGCTAACAAGGCAATAATGATGTTGTCCAGCCCAGGCCAAAGTACTGACCTCTGTTTTTACTGTTGATTAGCAGAGATGGGTGAAGTATGAGCATGAATATGCTAAATATTTTAATCTTCACTTTCTGCATTGTCTTACATTAAAATTTTTATCATGTGAGAGCTGTGAAAGAGCAGGTATTACATTTTCTGCTGTAGGAAGGTTATACTGAGACACTGTCAGAATATTGAATATGTGCAGCCTTCATCACAGGGGCACCCTGGATTCGTATTTGAACACTCAAATGTTTGTACATGAAAAAAAGGCTAGCAATCTTTTTGAGTATTCAAATTTTCCTTTTGGAATAATTGAACATAGAAAACCTGTGCAAATCCCCTCTTTTACCCTAAACATATGCTTAATTTCAGCAGAATTTGAAAGATATATAGAGTTTTCCGATAATGAAAGATATTAAAACATGGCTTAAAAGTGTGGTATAGAATATTGAAATTCCAGGTATTTAAAGGATATATGGAGTCCAAATTCTTTCCTTATTATAACTGTACTGTTTAAACTGTAAAAGGTTCCTTGTGTAATAACCTGGGAGGAGGATGCCACTGCTTCAAGTCAGATATTCTATGGATAAAACCTTCCCCTGAGGACTTTTCACTTCTCTGGGGAATTTTCTATCAGTCTTCAAGTTGCTTAGTGGAGAAGAATTTATTGGAAGCTTTCAGATGCAGTAAGAATTTCAGGGGTGTCACACTGTCACAAATGCAGTTTTCTGTGATGAAAATCCTGCTTATGCAACACTTCTAGGGAAGACTGGTTCTATCAGCTCGTCTGTGGGACTCTGACGGCTGAGCAGAGTGAGAAACAAACACAGCTCTCATCCAAAGCTGAGTTATTGCTTTGGAATAACTTGCTTTGGAAAAAGTGGCTGGAATTGTCACTTCTCAACTAGCGTTCCCACAAGAATATTCTGCAATAAATTAAACTCAAACTTCTGGAATAAATTAAATTTATGCAAATACAAGTTATATTTGGGGTTGGATAAGGGAGAAGAATAGGGGTTCTTTAATCTTGCAGGCTTGCTTGACTGTTAAGGATTCCTTGGAGGCCAGCATGGAAAAGTAGTGTTGTATGTACCAGAAAGATGTTCTGATGAGTGACGGTACATTATAAGAGGAACATGGACAAGAAGGCAGAGATCATCAGTTGTACCATCTTTTTCGAACTTTGTAAGTTCCCCGCAGTGGGATTTCTTCATTAGTCTTTGTCATTGTAATGATGAGTGTAGATGCTGCAAAAGCACCTCGGGACTGCTTTGGAAATGGAAAAGCAGAGGTGAATTTGAGTAAAGGACTCAAATTTTATTTCTGCCAGTCCCAAGCTCAGCAGTTCTTCCCTACCCTCCTGGACTTCCCTCTTGGATATTTACATTTTATTAAAAATATGTAGTGAAAGCATCTTTGGGAGCTTAGTGTTTATAGTGTGATGGGCTTAGGCTCTTCAGTACAAACCAGGATGCAGTTTTATAACTTAGGTAATTGGACTTTTCTGAGTAACTAACTTAAAACTGAATCAAATATACATTGGGTAGGGAGGCAATTGAAACAGAAGGACCAAGGTGGAGATCACAGGGCAAACTAAGGATTTCCCAGAGGTTTGTAGAAATCCTTTGTACCATCCTGAACTCTTCTATTTAATTACATTCAGCCTCATTTGAGTAAAAGATTTGGATTTACATTCAACTCATTACAACTTTGGGGTTGGGAAGGGAGGGAAATACCAAGATTATTTAATGTTTTGTTATCCCTTTGTTTTGGTATTTCCTAGAGGGGAGTGAGCTAAAGCACAAGACTGGGTAAATGAATCCATCATATCTGCACATGAAACTTAATGCAGAGTAACTCAGTGTAGGAGCTCAGGCCATCTCCCAGTGTCTTAGAGTACCTTTAATGACAGCTTGCTTCTCATCTCTAGTTGTAAAGGTGATTATTAGGAATGCAAATGGCAGTTCAGGTAGACAGACCCAGTGTAATTGCTGGATTCATTAAAACTCACAAAGTATCCAGCCCTGCCTGTAGTGTGAGATTAAACAGGCATACAAACACTTAAAGGAATAAGAAGCAAAGCTGAGTATGTTGAAATAGTAAGACCAAGATCTCATATAAGAAGAATGATGCAAGTAGTACATAACACCCAAAATCTCACATGCTGATAGAACTGTGGTGAAAAGGCTGGATATGAGCCAGTATTATTACTGGAGAGCCAAGGAACATTACAAGAAAAATGCCTTCTTCTTTTAGTCTGTAAGTGGTCGTAGTAATTGGCCTAATAGTGTCATCCTACAGTTATTTATATGCAGCAGTACTGGGATCGATTTCATATATTTATGTACTGCAGAGACAAAGATAAGAGAGAAACCATATGCATTTTGATGGATGCCATATGACTCTGGTTCTCATCTTCCAAATTCCTCCCATTCTCCTCATGTTTTATAGGAGCAAAAAATAAGAACAGATGTATCTCTTTTCATAGCTTTAAATCTTGAGGTTTAAGCCTACTAATGTTCCATCTGCTTTATACCACAAACTATAGGAGCAAAGCATTTTCTTGACACTGTCTAGCATATTCTAAAAAGAGGCAGCAGTTAGAATATTAACTGAAACCTATACAGTCCCCTCCAAATCCCAAGCCTGGATCTTTGGATATGCTTTTACATGAGCAATGAGACAGCTGATTGCTGTGCATGCTGGTAATAAAAGACACTGCTGAGAAACAGGAATGTAAGAAGGTGGATAAGAAGACTGACTATTGACCTAACTTCAGGAAGATGTACTTAATATAGGGCTTTCCAGGACTAGTTAATCAAAATGTTTATGTGGCATCATAGATTCTAAATAAGCATCTTAAATGCTTGGTGTTCATTTTTGTATCTGGTATTCTGTATGTAATAGTTACTATAGGGCTTACATATGTGGAAGTCCTAATCTCAGAGCAGACAGTTAAAATGATGTTGGAACTAGTTGAGCTTTAAGGTCCCTTCCAACCCTAACCATTCTGTGATTCTATTCTATTTTTCTCACCTCATCTGAAATGAATGGCTAGCTAGCAGAAGGGTCACCATCTTATCCTTTCATACCTGGAAGATAGCATTAGGCACACAAACCATCTTTGGGTGCCGGCTTTGTTGTACAAAGTACTCTACCAGTACAAACTGATTTCAGACAGTCTGCTCAAAGGACCTATCCCAATTTTGTTGAACTCTCTTAATCTACTTTGGATCCCAAGCAAAGCAGAACTAGTGTAGGTAATTATTTGCTGGTTTACCTATTCATTTGTATTATAAAGTCACAGGAAAAAATGGCATTTCAGCTGATCTAGGCTTTTAAATCCAGACTTTGCAACTTTGATTTGATCACAGAACTATTCTCCTTGAACCACTATCTGTGTCATTGTTTTAGAATGGGAAAATACATCTGCAGGCATTCTGGTACCTTCATTTATAGTCAAACAAAAGGACAATTATCTATCTTTCCAAAACGTACTTAAGAGCCTTTCTGGATGTTCCCATCTTATACACACTTTGAGTGATCAGAGATGATATAACTGATCACTGATAGTTTGCATCCTTCCAAAAATATTTCCAGCTTAGTCATTTTATTATAAATGCTAATAATTATAATTATCTTCTGCACTTTGAAAATGTCTATAATTGATAGCAGTAACATGGAAGTGTCAGGAATTTTTATAGGTGAGGACCTGCTCAACCCCTTACAACTGTTTAAAAATATATCTAAAAATTACTTGATGACCTAGTTGCTAATATAAAAAAAAAAATCACATTGGGTGGCAAGTTGTACCAGTAATAAGGCAAAATCTGATTGCTGATACCTTTGAAATGTCTGGTTTCAGACATGAAGGAAAAGGACAGTTTCTAGTATCTGTGGAGGAAAAAATTGCTTGTCATTAGATAACTTTGTACATTCAGTATGATAAGTAATTTTCTTTAACCATAAATGGTCAGAGAATAAACTGTCTATAATAATTCAATATATATATATGTATATAAATTACATAACACTCTGTATTATATGTAACATACATATATAACATACAATATATAGTTAAAATATATAAGTTAAGGTGGTTTATTTTTTAAAAACTTTTCAGTTTTTAAAACTGAAGTAATCTGTAACCAGAGGAAAGAAGATGGAGTTTTCTCGATGGCTACAGCTGCTGGGAGCCTGTTTCATTGTGCTGTGCAGTACACAAGGAGCTTTGGCAGTAGCCAAGGGGACTTTGTCCAGGCACTCTGATGCTTGTCGCTTGTTGGCTCCTCCTGCTTTTCCTTTTTGGCTTGCTGTGAAAAGAGCTATTGCATGACATGCAGAACTGCAGAAACTTTCACTGTGTTCAGGATCTGATCCAGAGCTCAGGAAAAATCACTAACAGCAATGGGCCAGCTCGTCTGGGACGTTAACCACTCTAGTAGCAGATTTCAGTGTTCACCCTTCCCTTTGGCTATCTTCCCAGTGACCTGAAAGGGAATTTTCTCTGAATTAGGACTGGTGAGCACCAGGATTTCTCTGTTCCAGCCCAAGAACATTTGTGGGCCTGTCAAAATCTCTTCAGTGTTGTCAGTGAATTTTACATTCTTACAAAACACTAATCCTGAGCAGGGAAGGGCTGAAGGAATGTAATGACTAGGAGAATGCTGACAACACCACCAATTTTAACTGTTACCCCTTTGGAGTTTCTTCTTAACTAACTTTTTCCTGTAACCAGCGTAGTACAAAAACAACAGGCAACTGTTCCTTGTTGAGACAAAGCCACAGACATGACTGAATAAATACCTAAACCTCAGGCAATGGGACTCTGATGTGACCCAGTCAGGTACAGCCCGTGCCAGAGTAAAGGGGTCAGTGAGAAACGTGGCTTGTGTTGATGCCAGGCAAGCCCTTGCAGAAGAGTTACAGAGAAATAGCAATGCCCACCCAAACCTGGAACTGTGAGAGCCTGATGGGTTGTCTGGTTTTAATGAGATGATTAGTAAGTTTGCAGAGCTGTAGGGAAATGGAAGATCTTTAGGATCTGTTTTCATTTGCCAAGTTGTGAGTTGGGCTAGTGAGTTCATGAAGAGTTGAGTTTTCAGTGTAACTCAAAAGGGATTTAGGGCTATGTAGTGGTTTAAGCCCAGGCTGTAAGTCAGTCAAGCAGCCCT
>JBCJKH010018191.1:0-28755 GCA_039877255.1 Loriculus beryllinus | reverse complement strand
GCACACAATACTCCAGGTGAGGTCTCACGAGAGCAGAGTAGAGGGGCAGGATCACCTCCTTCGACCTGCTGGTCACATTCCTTTTGATGCAGCTCAGGATACGGTTGCTTTCTGGGCTGCTAGCACACACTGTCGGCTCATGTTCATTTTCTCATTGACCAACTTAACCTGTAAGTGCTGCGGGGGTTTTTTTGTGTTTGTTTCATGCAACTTTTCCCATGAAAAGTGTACAATAATTTGATTCTGGTATTTATGAAGGGGGTTAGAAGGAAAAAAGTAAAGCTGGGGTTCAAGACTACTACTTCTCTTCTTTTTTTTTTTTTTTTTTCTCCTGTTAGCTCCTTTATCAAATATTTCAGTCTCCTCTGTTTGAGGATGGAATAGTTACAGCTCTGGTATTACACAGAAACAAAACTTTCCCAGTTTCTGCAGCGGTAGGCATCTTACGATGCCAGTTATACCATGTCTTCTGGATCCTGTGATAATATAAATGATAATTTAAGTGAATGAGAGAACAGATGTGAGATGATGTCAGCATTAAGGAGGTGTAACTGCACTGATTTGGCATTCAGTGAGTTTTGTAAATGAGTCTCTGTGTACCCTGAGGGGAGAAGTAGGTCATAGCTGGCAAAGGAAGCAAGTAAGTCAAGACAAAGCTCTTTCTCACCCATCACTGAAAGTTACCTGTTCTGAACCACCTTGATGAGTAACTTGCCTTTGGGCTCGATCCTTGATCAGTTTGGCATGGAGGCTGCCTCAGAAATTAAATCTTTCTCCTGTGGTCTTGCAAATGATGAGGTTGCAGTATGTTTGTGTTGGGGCTAGATCAAGTTGTCCAGTGTCCAGAAATGAGATTCATCTTTTTGAAGGCACAGAAACCAAAGTTTCTTAAACACCCTGATTCGCAGAAATTGCTATTTTGGAAGCATGAGGAAAGCACAGGAACTGCTTCTGGGAGTAGGAAGCATGATCAGATAGCTGTAGGTGGCATTCAGGTAGTGGGTTCTGCTCCTGGATACAGTAATGAAGTAGTTTACAAATTAAAGCAAATCATGCAATGTTTTTGTAGTCTTACTCTATATATATGATGGCTGGGGCAACTACCTACATCTGAGTTTGACTAATTTGGTAGTAGCTGATAAATGCAGAAGATCTGTAGATTGAAAACACTTAATGAGGTTCTATTTATGATTATGGCATGGTAAAATAAGGTGAAATCCTGAAGGATTTTCTCTCTTCATAACGTTGTATGTCTGCCTTTCAGATTTGCTCATGGCTGTCTATGAAGGCTGAACTCTGTGATACGTAAGATTCTTACAGGAAGAAGTGAAGTCTATGCAGACATCTGAAAGCAATATTTGACCTACTGACAAGGCAATAGAGGATCCATATGCTTCATGCAGTATGGAAATATTGCCTGCAATCATGCTGAAGTTGTGCAAAGGCAAGGATTTGGAAGAGGGCCAAAAGAAGTGCAGGTTCAACCTTGTGACCTGACAAGGGTCTCAGGGAGTAAATTCCAGTCCTGCTGCCCTGCATAAAGCCTCACTGTATTGACTCTAACAGGCACATACAATTACAGGAGCATTAACAAGGAGCAAAAAGTGCATTGTGAAGAGAGAGATGGCAGGTAGCTTAGGAATCCATCTGAATCAGTGCTACAGAGTAGTGAAATGGGGCTCTCATCAAGCAGCTCAAGAAATTGTAAACCCTTGGAAGAAGTGGCAGTAATGCAAATTGCAGTTTACATTTGTGCCATGTGTCTGCAATAAGCCTTTGTAGGGTACAGTTACCATGGCATAGTTATTACCAGAAACATTTGTGACTAACTGGCTCTAGCAGACATAACACCTCAGTATACACTTGTGGTAGGGTAAAGAGTAAGGGTTTGCAGTACTGCTGTTGGGTGTTCTTAAAAATTGAGGGTGGTGCACTGTGGAAGAGTAATTGGTAGCAGAATAAGGGGCTCTTGTGGTGTTATTTAGGCCTAGCACTAAAAGGGAACAATGTGAAAGCTCATGGTCTGAGAGTAGCGTCTGGGAAGGCTAAAAGTTCCTCAGCATATGGAGACTTCATGTTGCCTCTTACCTGTTGCCTGTACACATGTAGAGTAGTGTGAAGTGCTGAGTGCCAGAACTTTACTTCTTTCTGGCCAAGACAGAAGATGTGGAAAGAAAGGGCAGGACAAACGTCTTGGAACACCCTGTCTGCCCCAAAGGCCAGAGACAGTACAGAACATAGTTGAACACATTCTTGAAATCTAGAAATACATGTTTTTAGAATAAAACAAATGCTTATTGAATGCTGATAAGGCAAAAATCTTTCATCTGAAATAAAAAAAAACATTGTGTAGAAACAGATATGTGTAGAAGACTACTGCAGAAAAAGTATTTCAAGGGTTATTTGGATGGAATATTTAAAATAAATCAGTATAGGGAGTGGAGAAAAAAAGACCCAGTGCCAGATTCATCTCTGCATGTCATTCCATGTGTTTCATTCCATTTAATAGACTTACCCCAAGAAAGAGTTCAGGTAGTTTTCCTCTGCTTATGCTAATGCAACTAACTTAATTGTATGGAATTGGTGCGGTTAAAATAAATTCAGTTAAAAAAATTTAAAGCTTTTGGAAAAGCATTGATATAGCTAAAATGAAGCATTCAGTTCAGTGTTCATGTGCCAGTGCTTGACAGAAAAGTTTCTGTTACTTCTGCACATTGTGTCTGTCTTTCCAAAATAAATAGAAGTCAAATTATTTTTTATAGGCATACAGCTAAGTGATCATTATTGTCTTCAGTCTGGATGTAGATTCTGGCATGAGAGTTGTGCTGTGTTGTGTCAGGGAGATATTGTCAACTGTGCAGACTTCCCAGCAGTTTGAGGAAGGAGGGATTTTCTTTCCTTTTTCAGTCTTCTTGATGTTGTCGGTAGCACTCAATGAAAAGAGCAACAGATTTTTTTCAGAATGCTTGCATAGTGCTGTGAATATGTTCATTCCATTTATCATAGACAGAAAGAACTGTCATACCAAATAGAGTTATCAAAATGTCATTTCTGTACATATTGGTGCCTCAGCTGTTCTAACTTCAGTGGCTGTCTCCGGTCAATCTGTGAAGAATCCTGTAAACCTGAAGCCAGATGTGGTCTGCTTTCTACATTTATCATCAATCATGGATACAGCATCTTGCAGTCGTGTAGCTTTGTGTTCCTGCCTGGCTGACCATAGAGCAGTGTTGCAAGAGCATCAGATTTCACAAGGAAATTGTAATATCCAGATTCACTGGATGGTATTATTTAGTGTTACATGTCTGTGTGTGAAGTATATAGGGAGATGCTGTGTGCTGTCAACATGCTGCTAGTTTAATCTCTTCTCATAAGGGCTTGTGAAGACTAATTATGAACCAATTTGTTTCCCAGTGAAACTGGAACTGAAACTCCTTTTAATGGTATGGATTGAGCTCCTGCTATGTCACGGTTTTATTGTAGAAGTTTCTGTTGGGTCATAGTGAGTCTAATCTAAAGCAAATTACTCTTTATCCAAATATCACCATATGTTGAATGAGCACACAAACAGATTTGGTTTTTTACATTTGGTGAATGAATAATTACTTAAGTACACAATGCTAATAATTAATTTTGAATGACACTCATTAGTGGTTTTGATTATCTCAGGCTGGAAAGTTTCCATTAAAGTGTTCACAACTTTTATAAGACAGTATTAAGGTGGTTGTTCAATAAATATGTACTGATCAAGATTAGACCAAATGAAAATAAGCACTTTGTGTATCATCATATAGTAATATGAATTTGATAAACAGATGGTTGTCCTAGCCACAGGAGAATAATAGCAGAAAGACATAAAGGAAAACAAAATACACCTTAGCAGCAAGGTATTATGTCTATATTCTTTCAGTCACTAATACCACTGCTAGCATTAAAGGTAAATTAAATATACGTGTAGCTGTAACAGAGTGAAACAAAGTCAGACATTAAATAAGCCTTCTGTTTGGTCTCTGTCTTTAAAATGGTGTTTATCAGGAACAATTCCAGCAACTAAAACATTTGGTAATCTAACATTCATTAGTAGGTTTAGACATTAATCCGACTTGTGCTATCCAAGTCCATTCACAACAAAATTCTTTGGATCACTAGTAGCCAGTGTGACTCTTTAGAAGATGGGTCTAAAGAGCTGACAAAGCAACTGGTGTATTTGTACACTGCTTCACTTGTGGAGCAGCTTCTGGCTTATAAGGCAAACTGAGGTCTTCAAACAGTGTGACAGGTAAATGCCTGAGTCAGTCCACTTGGGTGCAATTAGAGCAGGCCTGTTGCTACTGCAGTGACCTTCGGTGCACTTTGGGAAGGCATGGTTCAAGACCTGAAAGAAACAGCTCTGGGGTGCACCAGGTGGGAAGAATGACACAGAACAAAGGGAGCTCAAACTTTTTCCTTATGCACTATGGCACCATTATTGACGAAGCTGAAATATGATGTGCAATTTCTCAGTAGTTACAGTATGAGAAAGAGGCTTTGAAGTTGCATAGTAATACTGATTCTACAGTGCTGCTTCAGAGCATGTAATCCTTGACTATTTTAATGATGTCATATATGTATGTTTTTCACTTCCAGTTAAACAGGACAGTTTTTAAATATTTTGCCATGTCAGGGCAAGTGTGAAGAAATAACTGCTCACAGAGATTGATATCAATGGACAGGGCTTTAAATGTGGAGGAAGAAACTCCAACAACATTCAGATAACCATCTTTCCTTTTACATCATCATCCACCAGGATAGATACTGCAGCTCAAGTAAAATCAAGGGTTTTATTACCTTTAGGTATTATTTCTTTAATTTCTGTCATATTGGTAATAATCTTGTTGAAAAGGTTGTCTCTGACTGCCAAATTTCGTAAAACTGTATAATTAAATGTTCTGGTAGGCAAGATGATGGTTAGGTTTACTGCTGGCATGAAATCATAAACTAATTTAAAAATTGTTGTAAAACACTCGCAGAACAGGTTACATTGAAATAATCTATTTCAATGTAGATAATGGATATGAATTCAAAGTAGGCAAACGAAAATACATGTTAGACCATGGAATAAAGTCTTCAATCATGACATGAAATAAAGCAGCAATTTTCTCTACATAAATAAGTAACACTTAGTGCTCTAGAGAAACACGTTTGAAGTGTCACCATTTAAGTAATACATATGGTTGAGTGATATTAAAATGAATAAAAGGTTGATTTTTAACACCAGTTCTGTACCTCATGCTACTTTTTCAATATTTTACAAAGCACATAATGCATTTGACTTGAAAAATACTAATTAAGAAGAATTCAGTAAGGGATATTGGAGTGGAATTTATGCAGTTTCTAAAATCCAGTCCTGGCAGGGGTGGGTAGAGGTACATTTTGCTATATTAAAATATTTTCCTTCGGAGGTTACTTAGGAAAGCAGCACAGCTCACAAAGAAAGTAGAAAAGGCCTAATGCTGCTTCTTAGAAAAGCAGTCAGCTCACAGATATCCTGGGAACCATTCCACTAGTCAGAGCTGTCAAGGAGGAAATGTAAAATGTCTGTCTTCTGAGGAGGTTTGCTATACACCATTATCTCATCCTGAAGGGGCTACATTCGGATTGATGTACAGCTGTGTCACTGAATCTTTGTTCCCCAGTTCTGTTAAAAATGATGAACATCTGTCTTAACTATCAATTTAGTTCAGTAACAGAATCGTTCGCTTTTCTTGGATCTTAAAAACCTGTATCTATGACAGTTCTTAAACTGCCACATGTAGAAGACCTCACTATAACTACAAGCTTTGCTAGTTCTAGGTAAAGTTCTCTGGTAAAAATGACTGGATTTATTATACGCATTATGTTTTCTGGAAACATAAATAAATGCAGACTAGCAAATGTATGCACCTTCAGGCTAATGATTTCAGCTGCAGTGCTTCTGTACAGTGCAGATCCTCCATACCCTCATTAAGTCATAAGCTTTAAGTGTAAAATATAAGAAAAAAAAAAAAAAAGATAAATTAATGTATTTTTTTCCCAGTATCTGAATCTTCTATTCTGTCAAAGTGGAAATACTTTTGAAGTTCTGTTATACATTCAATTTTTCCATGGTTACCAAGTTATCCTTTATTCACGGAAATCTGGTGTTTACACACTTTTGGATACAGTTGCAGATCTAGCTGTTATTATGTGTGGAAGGAAAGACAGATCATGGTGTAACTGGTGTGACATCAGGCAATCAGGTGGGGGGACTATTACCTCCATATTGTCTAGGCAGTGCCTGGTCCCTTCTTAGTAAGTCTGTGTTTGCTATTTGCATCTCTTAAGTGCCTATACAGCTTTTATCTTTACATCTTTATCCTTACCATCTTTAAGCTATTAAAGTAGAAAAGAGATGCCTTAAACTGGACAACAAACATCTTTCAAGCTTCTCAGCTCATTATTCCAGAACTAGAAAGAGGCTTTTCTCAAGGTTTTTCTAACTGTTGAATCTGAATTGCATCTCTCAGTTTTTGAGACATTATTAACTAATAAGATGAAGAAGAATATTTGCTTCTAAGTTGCAGTTGGTAGAATATATACAGATGTTGTGTGTACAGGCTGGGAAAGAGTATGGGAAACTGGTAAATGGTATGTATGGGAAGCTGGGAAATGGTAAACATTTGAATATTTATTTTTACATTATTTTTTATATGCACTATCATCTAAATGTGTCTGGCAGTCACTGTGGAGATCTGCAAACATATCCAACTACATTGATAACAAGCAAAGTTATAACTGCAAATGTACAGGCAGCAGAGAATAAGACAGCTGCCTAAATTTCATCCTCAGATCAATGACTATATTTCTGTCATGCTCCTAGGTCCATCCTCTTTGTGAAAGTAGCTATTGACAAGTAAATCTGAAAATCGAGTAGTCTTGTTATCACAGGGAACTGTGTAAGCTCTTATAAAATCAAACTATGGAAGAGTCTACAAATTATAAAGCAATTAAAACAGGGGTAATCAGAATTTAATTACTAGGCAATCTGTATTCTAAAAGGGCAAAATAAAAGATTGCAAAATTGTTGAGACCAAGGTGATTAAATCTGTATCTTATTCGAACAGCAACCACGCCTAGTTGCCTTGGAAGATACTTGACTGTTACCTTGTAAGTGAAAACAAATCCCTGCCCTGTTGTACTTTTATATACTTGAGAACGTTCTTATTCCTGAGAGCAAACTGACCCTTTCTAAATGCTGTCAAAATACTAATTTCAGCTACCTCAAGACACCAGGGTTTTTAGATACAAATAGAGGGGGTTTAAAAGTATTAATTATTGATAGTTTTATTATTATAGGAGTCTATTATGAAGAGGTTTGTTTCTCATTTTGAAGAGGAGATTGTATTCATCTTTTCTCTAAAGAAGAGTCTTTTTTTTTTTTTTTTTTTTTGTATGCTCTTATGGTAAGGTTTTAAAAATTTCTTTAGAGTTCTTGAAATAAACAGTGAATATTCAGTGAATAGAAAATTTGTGGGTTTTTTGTTTTGGTTTTGGTTTGTTGGTTTTTTTTTTTGCAATTATTTGCTTACCAAAATAGAAAAATCCAGAGTAATCAAAAATCAGTTCCATTGCAGAAGCCAACTTTGAGAGCAAATTTTGTTTTTCACTATCATTATTGTGCCTGGAAGGCAACAGAATGAGGATATTGTGGACATGTTAGGTTCAGTGCAAAGATTATACTTGAGGGTAAGTAATGAAATCTTGTAACATTGGTGGTCTAGTGAAAAAGGTGAGAAAGATGTCAGGAAAAGCTTGATTTACATGCTTTATTTGTTGGTATGTTTTGTCTATGTACTTTCTCTTCTGGTCCCATCAGCACAGAATCTTCTCATACAAAAGCATAAGAAACCAAAATGGACTTTTTCTCCAAGCTGTGAAAGGTAACAGGTTTACGAATTGCTGGATCTATTAGGGAAAACAGTTTAGGAAAGGTAGACTACCAGAAATGAACTTCCAAGATGCCAGCCTGTGTGTGTGCTGACTCCTGACACTCCCTGCTGAAGCTCAGTTGCTGGTTTCACTTGGCCGGGCAGGGCACTGCAGAAAGAACCCACTTTCTGCAGCTGAGTTCCTTGAGTAGGAGCTGCTCGTCTTTGCTAGTTAAGGTCCTGAATTCACAGAATTGGAGGAAGATAGTGCTCAGAATTTTGAGGTGGAATAGAAAACTCAGAATAAATGAGTCTGCAACAGAGACAGGTTTAGATGCTGCCCACGTTAGCTTCCCCCCCCGGTCAAAAGTTAGTTGTTCCCATTCTGCTGCTCTAGTCTTCATCTTCTGGCTATGCTGATTCAGCTGTTTGTTGGGCTGTGCTCTTAAGCAGATCTGTGAAATAATCTAGTTTAAAAAGAAACACATTTCTAGTCTTTGAAAAATACGAATCTCATTTCACTGATCTGTTTTAGAATGTTGCCACAGAACAGCCAAACCAGCGCAGCTGAAGGGACAGGGACAGCTGACTGGGAGGTCAGTGAGCAACTGAAGGGGACTGGAAAACTTTCCCAGTACCCTTGTACCACTGCAGTTTCCAATGCAAAAATGAACGTACAAAAAACCATAGGGATGGGATTTTCTTGTCTTTGATTTAGTTGTAGTCATGTGCTTATTAGCAAAACTCTTTTGCCTTCTTTGATTGTATATTGTTGATAAACATAGCATTTTGTAAAAGTTCCATTTGAGCTGCTTAAAATAGGAAGAATATAAATTATTCAGACTATTCCAGATGAGTCTAGAATTCAGCAAAACTAAACAGGAAAACATTCTCAGAGAACTTGAGTTCATTTGCATTATTAGTCAACCCAGAAAAAATATTTCACCCAGATATTGCTCAGTAAAAGCAGCCACATAGAGCAGTTCTTGAATTTGTGAGTCAAATAAATACGAAGTTTATACACCAAATAATTTCAAAATAATGGCTTAGTAGAAAACTTTTCCAAAACTAGAGGAATAAAAATAAAATCCTTTCTATTCCATATTGAAGTATCCACAGCTAAAATGTTTTGTCTGCTTAATGGCAGACTTCACCCAAGAGACATATATCCTCAGCCTATACACCACAGAAGACCATGTTTAAGAGGGTGAGCTTACAACTGAAAATTCCAGCTTATTCTGAAATAGCTATGAAAGATATCAGTCAGAGCAGAACTCCACCAAATTATTAGCAACAAGCCTCTAATAATTGTTATTAACCCTATGGAGAGCAGTGTGTCTTGTGTTTATATAATTGACATCTTTCTACAAGAATAATTGAATTCCTTTAGACACCATGTCACTATTGTGGTGCAATAACAGAAAAAAAGCATTGTAAGAAATTATTACAGCAGCCAATTTCAAATATATTTGCTTGTTTTCCTTTATTCCATATGCAGAATGGGAATATTCTGCCTCCCAGCTGCTATTGCACTTTACATGAGATACAGAACATGACAGCATTGACCATAACTTTGTTGTTACTAAGGTTTGTATTACAACATTTTCAAACCAGTTCTGCATTTCTTGGTTACCGAACAGCAAATAACATTCTAAGGAATTATATTAAACTTGTAACAAGATAAGTGGAATTGTAGTTTAAAACCTTGCATCTCCTACCTAGCGTTTAAAGCAAAAAAAACTTGTTATATATACTTCTGTGAAAAGCATTTCTTAAAATTGACTTTATTTGTTTTACAGTTTAGAAAACTCTGCAGGTAGCCTTAAGAGCCTGTTCAATTCATTATCATTAAATCAACAACCAGAGCTTCTTTCTGCCATTCCCCGGCAGGATTAATGGATTTTGTCATGATTTGTGCATTTAACAGTGAAAGCTCTCGCTGAGTAAGCCAGCAAGCTTGACTAATTCTCAGTTGTGCTAACTTCATAAACCTATTTTCAGGTTTTAACTTTGATTAAAGATTAAAGGTAATGACTTCATGCTGCTACCTTTGAATATGTGATACTCTAATACAATTACTGTTAATTTGTAAATTAAATGTCGAATATATATTGGATGGTATACATGTGAAAATATGTATGTAATGGGTTTTTTTGCAGCATCTGTAAACTGTCAGTTTTGTGGTTTAAAATGAGATTCCACAAAACAGTGTATTAATATTAAAACACTTGCATATCATTAAATTCTTAAAATAATAAATGCTACACAGGATTCTTACACTCTATAACAGGAACAGGTCATTTGTATTTCAAAACAACTTACACTTGAATTAGAAAAGTGAACAATTATGATTTCATTTGATTTGATTTGACTTGACTTGATTTGATTTGACTTGATTTGATTTGATTTGATTTAAAGCTGGCTTGCTCAGCAAAGCCTTTTTAACCTGTAAAGCATTCCAGTTACTATCAGGTTTTTCACCTTTCCAGACAACCCTAGAATCAGTATTCAGAAAAGCCAAAAGAAAGGAGAAAAGAGAGGAAAAAATATTTTCAGCCTGTCTGACAAGGCTACATAAAAAGCTTGTGATCAAAGGGTCTTAAATACACGTTACTGGTGTGACAAACAACATTTTTGTCCCTTTATTAGATTTATTTTTCTTCTGAAAACTGCAGTGGCCAGTGTATAGTTTGTGAAAGAAAGCTGGCAGGGTTGTATTCTTTGATTCCTAATTAACACCTTCAGTCTCAAAAGAGAACTAACAGAAATACCATAAAATGTTGCAGCTGCATTGTTATTCCGCTTGGTTGGTTTGTTAAAAGTCGGCTGGGCACTGGCAGCTGCAATAAAGGAAAAGCTCAATGGATGTTTTGTATTGTGCCCACTCAAGTGAAAGAAGGCAACCATTTTATTTTCAAATGGGCAGCTGCATAGTGGTGTTTAAATGGAGCTAAATGTGAGATTTACTGTTAATTTATAGTAATTGGTTATAAATAAAGAAGCAGCATAGCTTGGCTTTCATCTATTAAAGCCATAGAATGCAAATTGAAGGGAAATGAGTTATTAACGGTAAAAAGTGAACAGTAAAATACTTGAGTGATAGAAAATGCTGCTTGAAGCAGTTACTTAGAATGGGTAATGGTATGCAGTTTTGCAAAGTAATGCAGCAGCCACCTTGGAAGCAGCTTGCCAAGTCTTCTTTAGACTGCGTTTTCAGAAGTAAAGGTAGACATTGCTTTGTCCCACTATAGTAAAAACCAAAATTCTAATGCCAAGATCAGAACCAAATGCAACTCTGGGGAGCACAGGTTTGTATTTTGGATAGTAGAATAAAGGGGTCATTTAACTCTGGTCAGATAAATCTCACTCACATTCAAAAAATGCAATTAGGGAAATGTGTAAATCTAGATGTTTCATCAAATGCTAGCTAAGGGGTTACCAGTTCTTTCCTTGCACAATGACTGAACTAAAGAACTTCAGTGTCTGTGTAAGAACCATTGTCCCAGCCCCAGAGCCTGTTGGAAACAGAGTCCAGACTGGCCGTGGGAAATACCTACATATTTGACACAGGCCCCATTTCTGAGAGAAAAGGGGGTGGAATAGAAAGTATGGAGATTTTACTGTTGCATTCTAATCAGCCATGATCTGCCTAATTTGCTTTGATCAGGAAGATAAACTAATTTTCCTATAGGCTGGATAAAAGTAATTAGCAATCCAATGCTTTCATGTTTTTGAAAAGGGTAAAGAAAAGAGCAGAAATGGTAATGGTGGGAGCAAAGCACCCCTTTTCGGCTCATCTGAAAGCATTGTGAGTTGAAAATAGGATGGTGCCATAAGAGAGAGGCCCTGATTAAGGTGGTTTTATGGGCTGAGATGTCATTGTACACCATGATCTATAATGCTACACAGCTAAACATTTCTGAAGATTAATTTCCCATGAGTTTCAGTATATTTAGGTTTTGTTCTCTGTTATGGAAAAAGCATATCCCATGTAAATGGTATGTTTGCTCTTCTCTGAGGATGCTGTTTGATTTCCCAAGGCATTTGGCATATTTCTCCACAACTGTGTTGGAATAATTCAGTGGTTAAATCTAGATCTGCTGCTACCATAAGGCTTTAGGGTGAGGGTTTGTAAGGCCACATAGTGAAATCAAGACTGCCATAGCCAAAGCCAAATCACTGCATATCCCTGTCTCCTGATTCTGTTGAGTAACAGCTGTGTGATTCTGTGGGCTCAAAAGGTGACTGTTAGCTTGACTCATGTGCGCTCATGTAATGCACCTCAGCCAGGTTTTCTGGGAGCTGTTACTCCTTGGCTTTTCTGTTGAAGTATAAATCAAGATGCTCAGAAAGACACTAAGATTCACTGTAAACCCCTCAATATGCAGACATAATGAAATGCCAAAATATGGAACTGTTCCCTTTACCCAAACAGTACCCATTCAGATAATCTCACTGAAGTCCATGGGCTGCGGAATCCCCCATTTTTAATTCCTGTCTTTAATGTGAAGGTTGTTTTGGAAATATGTATTAGCCATGTTAGCCAGTATTAAAGTAAGAAGCTTTCAATGTTCCTGTAATTTTTCATGCGTGACTGCTGCAAGTCAGGAGTCTGGTGCCCTGTCAGTAACGTGCATATTATCATAAGCAAACAAATCTCTAAATAGTCCATGAAAAAAAATCTAGACTGCATTGTTCAGCTATTAGTTATCTCACTTTCACAGACTTGATTTACAAGGGTATAGAAGCTATTTCAGGGGGCATTAGGGGCCTAAAACATCCATTCTTCTGGAGGACAGACAGGCCTTCCGTAGGCATTAAGTCTTCACATTTTTGCATCCTTCTGTACTATGTAGTAATGCACAAGAGAATCATGTAACCTTAGACTGTACTAAATGAAGGTTAAGGATATCATCTTCCCCCAGGTTTCCCCATCTTCTGTATGAATTCAGTAGTTCAACAGGCAGTTACAGCCAACCTGCTTAATAATTTTGTCTATCTACCTCTGTATTTTTGAAGTTATAGTTGAGGAATCAAATAAGCATAAGGATTCTATTTATCATTTGTGTTATGGCTGTATTGCAGTCCACAGGCATATGAGATTGTGGATCCACTGTTTCAGGAAGGCAGGCTCTATAAAAGCTTTCATAGTAAAAAAAGACTCAGCTATTTGTGATGAATGGGAAAAACATTTTATAGTGTGCATAGAGAAACAAGGGCATATGTTCTATCTCAAAGGCGCTTCTATTAAAAAAATAATATCCTTTAAAGACCAAGTTTGGAAAATTAATTTCCCCTGCCAGCAAGATGCATTGAATAGTATTTTTTTTTTGGGAAAAATCCCTATGTTCCCGTATGATAGCACTCTTAAACAAAAGAAGATAATAGATTTTTCTGTCTTTCTGTGTCCTAAAATCTGTTGGCATTGTGAACATCTGCAGTCTTTGTATTCCAAAACCGTGATGTCAGATGCAAAGGGTATGTTAGTTTGAATGTGAGAACATGGTCACAAAAATAAAAATTGATGGAAGAGTTGTAAAGAAAAGTAGAAGCATTCATTGAAATACCCTTGAGAGTTGCAGTTAGCCTGGGAATATTTATTTGTTTTGCTTAAGAAGGCAGCACCACCTTATAGATAAAGTATGGGAATGAGATTCAGACATATATTTTCTTACATTTCCTTATTGCATTGCTTAGTGCCACAGCAGAATTGGTTTGTCTCCCGCTCTGCAGTCTCCTCAACTTCTAAATAGTAGTTAACTCCTTATGCTGTACAAAAAGAGCAGGAGGAAGGAGGCAGCAAATGCATAATTAGTCTGGCCCGGAAAATTCTTCCTCCACCTCCCTGCCAGTACACATCCTTCATGGGTATTGGTGGGCAGAAGTTGCTCCCCTGGCACTCCCAAGAGGCCTTTAAATTACATCACATTTTCTGTAGAGTGTGAGCTAGAGTGCAGATTCCTACAGCTGCTATTCACAAACCTGAGGAAGGATGGGGAATTGCTTTTGTCCATATTCTTGAGTTTTATGGAAATCTGTTTCCTAAATTCTTAGAGTTTTTCAGAACTATGAGGAAATCAGAGGATCTGTGTCTCTTACAGGAGGAAAACACTGACTCTAACTGTGAAAACTGGCCAAGGGTTTTAAAAATAGCATTCTCATGACAATATGGAAATGCACAACTCTCAAACTGGTGCAGAAAAATAGCCTTACAAGGAATATTTCACACTTTTGTGATATCACTTGTATCGAGTCCCAAAGGATTCAACCCGCATATGAAGTCACATCTACATAGAATTTTTTTGAAGATGTGTGTGAGCTCTGCCCATGTTCTGAGCCATCTGGAAACCATCAGCAAAGTGCTGACCTTACATGAGCACTAACCTTACCAAAATGGATGGCTTGTATCTAGAGACACCTAAGAATGTGCACAGAAGAGAAAGCCCCTCCATCTCATGGTACCTAGAGGAGTCTAACTGCAAGACAGAGACTTATGTGAAGCTGGGCACCCTATGCACTACTTTCATGAAACACATGCTGCATTACAGATGAGAAAAATTTCAGAAGTCTGTAAGTGTTGTTACAGCCTCCCTTGCATTCATGTTTGTTAGTGTTTTACTAGTTTGTATTAAATCATCTTTTGTGAGTATTCTGTGTTTCTAGGAAGGCCTACCTGTTGATATTATTATAAAAAGAAAGCCCAGCAAGCGTGTTACAGGCCCTAATGAATACTGATGAAAGTAAAGACTCGTAAAGACTCTCACTTCCGCACAAAAGAAAACTAATTTCTTTCACTAAAAGAAAAGCTTGAATAAGCAATCAGGCATTAGAATATGCTTCAGATGTCAAAAAACTTAAGTTGTATGAGTGTAGAGAAGTAATGAAAGCAGCAGGTTCCTTCATCTAATTTCCTTGCACCACCACTAATGTAAATATTGTGCATACATTTTGTTATGTAATTTAGTTGCTCTTGGAGTCAACTGAACTGGTATTTAGCTCCAGATTCACAAGCTTATCTAAAATGCACCTGTCTACAGCCTGCAGTGTCTCACTCCCCTAACAGTCAGTGTAGTTCTAGCTGCTGGAGAGTAGTGACTAAAATAAATCACTTATCAGAAGATGACAAATCCTTCTAGATTTCACTGACTACACCAGGAGCCCAGAGCTTGTTACACATGCAGACAGCTAACTTAGGGGTGTTAGGAGCTGAATCTCAGTTTCAGAGGTCAATGCAATTGCCTAAGCATAGGTAGGTATCGAGTGACTTGATTTGTCTTACAGTATCTGAGCTGGCCTTCAGTTGTCTGTTCAAAAGGCAGTAGGTTGTGTCATAATGTTATGTTTGCAGGCCCATGTGAATGTCTCAGGTAACTGAGGATAGTGTTGAATTACACTAGATGCCTGTGTTTAGCAAACTAAATGGAGTCTCTGTTCTTTAATATATGTGATTTAGTATGTGATATAAATCCTTGACTAAGCTTCTCCCTTTCAACAGTACTAGAAGGAAAGATAAGTTTTGCGTATCCTTGTGAGGGATTTCCAGTGAACTTCACTGATCCCAGGCTGGGTGTTCCTGACATTCATAGTAAATTGTCCAGTGTGATGGAAAGGTCAATTTATTCAAACAATGAGATCTACCTGGGCAAAATCTGACATGATCTGATTTATTTATATTTTTTAATAAAAAATTTGCCTTGCATTATGTCACTGGCTCCTCAATATTTGCCTGTAGACTCCTGTGTGTGATCTTGTTCTGTTTTTCTTCTTCTTTGTGATGCATAAACATCTTGACCTGATTATTTCGAGAATAATGATAATAATAATGGTGAAATCTTTTGTGCCCTTCTAAAGAGCTCATACCTTGACTTATTGGATGCAAAATGAAAAAGAATAATAGAAAGGAGAGTTCACAAACATTATTAAGATGTAAGAACAGCCTGAAAAAAATGAAAGAGTTTGTGTGTGTAAGGGACGGAGGTCCTGAGGATTTAAAGTCTGTCCATTTGTTTTATTTGGAGAAAGGTATATTAATGCAGTATTGCAGAATGCAAACACAAAGCAGTATGTAATATATTACAAACTATTAAGCATTGTGAATGTGTAAAACTTTTCTAAAACATTATAAGGTTAAAAAGTTGAATGATGATTTTTATAATGTTCTTGTCTTCCAATAGAAACAAAGTCTTCTGACAGCTGACTGAGGGAAACTTTAGATTGTTTCATTAGATAAAGCAATCAGGTTGTGCTTTAATCAGTTTCATTGTTGAATTAGAAGAAACATAGCTTCCAGTCTTAAAATAGTAACATAATTGTAAAGTTGTCAGTCTAGGGTTCCTATTTGAACTGATTACACTCGAGAAAAATAACAAGCCATGACAAATAATGGGTCTAGGTTTCAGTAATTCACTGAAGAATGTCTCTACCAAGTCTTTGTGGCAAAATGTCTTGTTTGCAGGACAAATGCAGAGTTGAAATAACAACCCATGAATACCACTGGTGAAATGGCTATGTACACAAGGTGAATGCTAAAGTTTTCCCTTCTGAATGGACCTTTTAATCTAGGCATTATCTAGGCTCTGAAAAAGTCTTCAGTGGCCTTACGTACAGATTAATGGGAAAAGCTGAGACTCAGAGTTGGGCTATTTGCAGAAACAGTTTTCAAGATTTACTGATGGTTGACAAATGCCATTTAAGCTTTCAAAGCCATCAATATGCTATTGAAAGGGATTTAGAGGGAAATCCTCCCACTATAGAAGACGAGGACTTTGAAGAAGCTCGGTGGAAGCCCTTGGTCTCCCCACCCCTTCAAACCTTTCACTGGCTTCCTTCAGCATATAGAGCCCTGAAACGCGTGGCTATGGGAAAGGGGGGTGGAAATCCCTTTCAAAGGCATTTGTATATAACTGAATGTGCTAATCTGCTTTTGTTCAAGCATGAGAACTGAATAGAAGTGTTTCCAGAAAAAGTCTCTTGTGCTCATGGTCAGCTTTTCAATAGGCTTTCTGCTAATAGATTTTTAATATGGGAGCTGGAAATGGCAAAATGCAAGTTTGAAATTTTATTTAATTGAAAAGTTGTCCAGAAAAGGCTTTCTGCCCTATAGCATTTGTTAGCCAATGCTACCATTTCCTTTTTTAACACTGACTTCTAAAAAATGTAACCTCATACATTATACATGTGACAAGACAAATCACCTGAGCTTTGAATTTAATTATTCAAAATAGCACCCTGTCTTTTTTCCACAGACACTTAAAAGCCTGTTTCTATGTTCTTTCTTTTCTATGGCTATTTACAAGCTCATTTTCAAACCACACGCCTTTATTAAAAACTGTTCACTGTGGGATTAGGTCAGAAAAAAAGACACCTTAGATGCTCATGCTTTTGTTAAAGGGGTTTTAATTTAAGATCACGGTGGCTTGAAGTCCTAGTTTTTTCTTGTGCTGTGCTGAATCTGCAGATGGAAATTCTGAAGAACTTAATAAAACTGCACAAATAAAAAGTGGCAGAACCCTCTGGACAGTTCTAGAGAAAGAATCCCTCTGGAATCTCTAGTGGATCTTGCAAGGATATATTGGGACTTTATTCAGGAAGTTCCTGACAGGTTTGTGTTTTCCAGTCAAAAGTAGTGCCCACGAAACCCCCTTTGCGGTCCTTTTAATAGCAACAGTATTAATGCATGGAGAGCCATGTGGTGCTGTCTTCTTCAGTCTGCCACAAGTACGTGAAAGTTGAGACCCAAATGCCAAGACCGTCAGCGAAAGAGGTATACTTCACCTCTCTAAATCTTCACACAGCTCCCCACATGGGATGGTTGAATGAAGCCAGCATGTGGGCTGAGGCAGTCTCTGAGTGTGGTCTGTATACCACCAACTCCAAACACCTCATAAAGGGAAGAGAAGCCTGACTGGATGCTGGGGAATGTATAAAATAGGGTAACACCTCTCAGCAGAAGACCTGCTTCTTCTTGGTGAGTGCCTTGACTTTATTTCTGTCCTATATTTCATTTCTACCTGCACCATTTTCAAGCTGGTATCCATTTCGTCACCATTTTGGGGAAGAGTACAGCAATAGCAGTATGTGGCAGGTACTGTCTTGTGAACTCTTCTGCAAGGTGAGACCAGTGGTCATTAGCAGTTGCTGTCATGTAGGAGGTGGGTGTTGCTGTGTTCATTTGTGCTATTTGTTCATCATAGGGAAAATTAAGCCTATAAGAGATCTCCCAGAGTGTTTAAGCCTATTAGTTCCAAAATGTTGATTCATCTTCACCCAGAAATAACCAGAAAGGTTATTCCAGGTAATGTTCCTGTTTTCCTGGTGGAGCTGACTGGAAAGCTGAACTTCACTGAAAGAAAAATTGAGCAAAGGCTATGAAGAAGAGAGGGTGAGAAAGGGAAAACGAGAGGAATTCACACATCACTTGGAAGTAGAACATCAGGAATGGAAAGCAAAGTAGCCAAATAATTGGAGCAGGGATGACAACCAAACAGAAAAAAAGAAGAAAGGCTGCAACAGTGAACAATGCAGAAGTGAAAGAAACTGAATAAACTGTCTCCTTAGATTTTTTTATCCTCCTCTTTTGAAAAACAGGTATAAGGATTATTTTGTTAGCAGAAAATGTTACACTTTCCTCTCTTTGGTGACCCAAACCAGCAGCATCCCACGTTTGACTCAACAGATTTTAAGAAAAAAAAGGGCTGGAAAAGTACATAGACGTTTTCCCAGTGAGCCTAGTGGTACTGCATTCACTAGTTCAGGCAAAGTGAAGTGCTGTTGCATCATTTCCACAACTGTGAAATACTGCCTATTGGGTAGAACCTGGTATTAGCCACTCGTAGGCCTGGGATGACATTCTTCTCCCATGAGAGTCAGTGGAATTTTTGCTACCAGCATCAGTGGAGCCAGGTGTTTAACCCCAGGCAATGTTCTAGTGCTGACATTGACTTGCTGTGTGTTACAAGTTTTAAGACATGTAAATAATAGGGTGACTGATTCTTTCCAGCGTTTTTATAGCATTTGGAATAACTAAGGAAAAGGGATCTTGGAAAGTCCATTTCATGTGCAAGAAAAGCAAAACAGGTGCAGTATAAGAGACACACTCCACATGCGCACACAGGTGCAATAGAGTTGGCAGCAACAGTTTACATTTGTTAAAGGTTTGCTTTGACTACAGATGGTTCGTAATATTGTTCAATATTGTCTCCAGGGAGACCCAAACCCGATGTTTGAAACCTGAAATTAATACACAGCAGTGGATTTGACTGATCAGCACCAGTTAGTTGCTTGCCCTGAAGAGATTTTCTGTTGATCATCATAACAATCATAAGAAGTGGTGGGTCACTGGCCTCAGAATGAGGTTGCTAAAAAGTGGCTCTGTAAACACTATGAATAAAAGGAAGGAAACGAATCATTTATTCTGTCTGGATCAGTCTCTGCTGCCTCTACTCATACTAAATATTAGCGTATCTGTGAACAGCACAGCTGATCTTAGTAGAAATAGAACTGAAGTATTTTGCCTCCATGTATTAACTGTATAGCTCTGACACCAGTAATTTAAGTTACTGGAAAGGGAAATAATTTATCCTAAAAGAGGACACTTTTATACTACAAGGAGTACAGCCCTTTTCCCTGAAGATTGTGCTGGTATAACCACATAAGAAGTACATACCAGCTTGATCAAACAAGTGAGGTCTCTGCCAGAGATTTCTCCTTGTTAGGGTAAGTTAGCACATCTCAGCTCTGCTCCTTAGCCTGGATTGTTTAAAGCTAGGTTGGGTATTTCAGTACTCTGCTTATCTCAAAGCAGCTGCTCAGTTACAAGCAAAAAAATGTGTGGAGACCAGGTATATGTGACGTCAGTATAAGATTAAGGTCCTGATGTTTATGTATATTCAGATTATTTTATGCCAGCCTATGCAAAGGTGTTTCATGATGAAAGTGAGTTTTGAACACTTAAACAAAAGAGAAATAGACCTGATGGAGAAAGACAGTGGTTTTAAGTGCATTATCTTTGTAAGAATCAAACATACATATTTCCTGGCACTTACTATTGCAGTTTGGGTGTTCAACCTGTCAGTGAAAAATCTGACAGCTCTGTCATTCCTCTGAGCTCTGTAGGAGGTGTTGGAAGAGGCTGTCAGCCAGCCAGGAGCTGTCAGATCTGGAGGCCCATTGTATTTCAGTGAACAAGCCCTGTCAGACATAAAGGGAAGATGCATGTATAAATAAAATCCACAACTTCGTGCATCTGAAGATTTACAATCCTTACATCCTAGGTATAGGATCACCCTGCATTGCTCTAATCCAACACTGCCAAGTGAAAAAAAAAACCAGTTCTGCTTCACCTTCCTTATTTGTTTTTCCTCTATACTTTAGCCTGTGGTAGCACAAACTGCAACAGTGTTTCAACAGCATCCTCAAAAGGAATGGGCAGTGCTGGGGTGATTGAGAGATAAGAAGTAATTCTTTTGGCAGCAGCATTAGATGAAAATGAGTGTGCTGGTAATATGGCATCAGTTGGGCTGTCCACATAATAAAGAGAAGATTCTGTTAAGAATTATTTCAGCTAAGCAACAACACAAAAATTATCAAATTAGTAATTCAGAATAGAACTCTAGTACTTGTGATACAGAGAAGCATCATTTTCTCTGTGAAATTCTTTAATTACTCTTCAACAAAACAAGGTACAACTAAATTATAATAAAAGCAGAAGTGACAATGCAGTGTTAAGATAAGTCCCATCATTCAGGAGGGTTGAACTGCTTGAGGATAGGAAGGCTCTATACAGGGATCTGGACAGGCTGGATCGATGGGCTGAGGTCAATTGCATGGGGTTCAACACGGCTTAGTGCTGTCTCCAGCACTTACGTCACAAAAATCCCATGCAACAAAACAGATGAGGGGAAGATTGGCTGGAAAAGTGCCTGGTGGAAAAAATCCTGGGGGATTTGGTTGAAAGATGGCTGAACATGAGCCAGTTTGTGCCCAGGTGGACAAGAAGGCCAGTAGCATCCTGGTTCACAAGTAGTGTGACCAGCAGGACTAGGGAAGTGATTGTCTCCTGTACGTGGCACCAGTGAAGCTGCACCTCAAATAAAGTATTTGGGTCCTCTCACTACAGGAGAGATAGTGGGGTGCTGGAACATATCCAGAGAAGGGCAAAGAAGCTGGTGATGGGCCTGGAGAGCAAGTCTGATGTAAAGCAGTTGAGGGAACTGGAGTTGTTTAGCCTGGAAGAAAGAAGGCTCAGGAAAGACCTGAATGGAGATTGTAGCAAGGTGGGTGTTGGATCTGTTCTCCCATGTACCAAATGATAGGACAAGAGGAACTGGCTTCAATCTGCACCAAGGAAGGTTTAAATTGGATCTTAGAAAAAAATTCTTCCACAAAAGGTCTGTCAAGCTCTGGAACAGGCTGCCCAGAGAAGTGATGGAATCACTATCTCTGGAAATGTTTAAAAGGTGTGTAGGTGTGACACCGAGGGACATGGTCTAGTAGTGGACTTGACAGTGTTAGGTTAACGGTTGGACTCAATGACTCAAAAGATCTTCAAGTTTTTTTCCAACCCAAATGATTTTATGATTCAACACCAGTGCACAGGAAAATAGGAATCTATAGAAAAAGAGTAGTGAAGAAGCTAAACAGAATTTTACCGAAAACTCCTCTGAGGTAAAAGAGCAGTTAGGATCAAAGAGGTGGACTCTTGTCTTTGCTGAATGACATTTTTGACATTTCCTTCTCCAGGCCAGAATTTCACCCAGTCCAGGGTATATGTATTTTGCAGGAAAACACTTTGGGAATACAGAGTTGATATAAATTACAACTTCTAAATTACGTCACACAAAAGAGCATTCTGCAGAGACCCTGCATTGTGAAATGATGAAATTAGTCATAGCATCATCCTGCTGTACCTGGGATAATTAGTCTTTCTGAGAGCACCTAATATGGTAATGTAACTTCCAGTACTGGACCCAGCTCACTTGTTGGTACCTCAGGGACCTTTGCACTGTGTAATGTAGGATATATATTTCCTGCTCTAAATGCAGGTGTGTTGTGCACAGATTTCCAGATACTCAGACTTACACTATCACTGTTAGAATGTAGCAGACGCTCTCAAAACTGTTTGCATTTTCATTCTTCCAGTCTATGCTGTGAAACTTAGTTGAGGCAAATTAAGATGAGCGAAATAATTAACTTATTGTGCATCTTGCTCTGAATGAAATCAGGCTAATCCTGATTCATTTCTACTCTGAGCAGTCTCACTGAAGTAATATTGGATATTTTGGTGACGAGTTTTAAAATGGCTTGTGTAACATGTAATCTATGCTGAGCATAACTTCCAGTTGAGTATTCAGGCCAGTTGACTGTGGAGCCCACAATACTTGATTTGGGAAGATTGTACTTTCTGATTTTAGGATTGTATTTGGAGTCTGTCTACACTGAGATATATTTTGAATTAGATTCTGCTGTAGTCAAGGTGTAGTATACTAATAAGCAAAATATGCTGTGCTTTTTGTGGATGCTCTCCTCTCATATAAACTCCTATAATTTAGGAACAGCTTCACTGAATTCAGAGGAACGAAACTGTAGACCTGGAATTAGAAGAAAATTGGACCCCCAGTTCTAAAATGGATGAATGAGTCCTTCCAGGGTAAAAAAAAAAAAAATGCTTTCCTGTATTTTTGTAACAAATAGTTATAAAAGCTATTTACAGCTTCTAGAGTTGCAGAAAATATCTTGAAACTAAGAGAGAACAAGGTTTGGGGTTTTTTTCCAGACTTGGTCACTTCTAATAAATATCTTTTCTCAATTTAACTCTACTGTTCTTCATAAAAAATAAGATAAACAGTATGTGATAAACAAACAGGTAATGATGAAAAACAGAACAAACATTCTAGTAGTTGTCCTAATAATTTACAATAAAAACAGATATATTTTTCTGTTGTGTATTCAGTATTAGAAGAAGATGAATTGTGTCTACAGTACTTGCCATAGTCCATTTGAATTAGTGCAGCAGAAAGAAGTAATAACTCACAAAGTAAAATAATATTAATGCAGTCTGTGGGCATGGGACAAAGAGGAATTCCATTCAGTCCTCTTTTAATTGCTCCTTCTGGCTTCTGTATTATGAAATATTTTTTTAGTTATTTAAGCTTTAAAATATGTGAGTTGAGTACAGTAATGATTGACATGTTGGAATGTTTTTGTTACTTAACCTGGTAATTATTACTTAGCAAACTGAGTCTTCATGCCAAATGAACAGCCATGAATCAACTTCGAATGTAAATGGATAATTTCATGTAGGAGCATCATGAATTTGACATAAAAAAAAGCAGAAAGCCAGAATCTTTGTACCTAAAATGAAATGTCAGGTACTTGTCAGATTAATTCAGCACTGTGTGTGTTTGATCTGATCTTTGATCTTTACTTTCTTTTTGACCTTAATTGTTTGCTCTGCCCTGCTCCCTCTGCTGGAGTCTTGGATAAACTGAATGGCAAAATTGTTTCCTGAAAGGATTAATCATGCACGTACTTGTTTGCTTTACAAATGTTCTGCAGCCTAGATTTAAGTAAGTCTTTGATGGCTGTTTATATGACAGAATTGCCTACTATGTTCAGGAATAATGCATGCTGTTTAAAATGACTTTGTTACAGAGCTTCTGCAGTAATACACCAAATTTTTTCATCTGTGACATTAGAGGAACCCACTGGCAGGTGTTGGGAGTGCAGAATTTTGGTCAAAGCATTTTGTTATCTTGTGTTGAATCCAGACATGGTTATCAGCCTGGTTTGCTAGGATCTGGTGCTTAGTGTTCTCCCAGTGGGTTATGGGCCAATACACAACAGCAGACAGAGACAGAGCCTTGCTGACCTTTTGAAGCTTTCCTACATTCAAGGCACCTGATCCTTCCCATCGATACGTATTTACAGTTGCAGTGTAAGCAAAATGCACTGCTGGAACAACCACTGGTGTGCCAAGGAAGGGAAGCACAGTGTTATAAGGTAGTGATAGTACTTTACATTTACTTGCATAAAGCATTTTGTAAGGTGCACAGGTGCATGTACTTTCACTGCAGGGTCTATTCTCATGCGACCACCCAACACCATTTGCTTTTTCCAGGGCATGTTTTAGAACAAAGGTGTAGAATCTCTAGAAACAATAAACTTCAACGCCAAGTAACAGAAATCTTCTGTAAAAAATGTGTTAGAAGCAATCCTGGTTTAGCCTTGCATCACTTCTGTATTAATTTTTAAAAGTATAGAACAGGATACATTGCTGATAATTTGCTGTTACAAATAATATTCCATGGGATAATTAATTTTTAAATATTTAACTTAGCATTTGTCTTTATGAACATGAAGAAGGGCAGAAGTATCCATGCTATTGCCACTTGTTATTTACTGTGAATACCTTGATAGAGAGATTGCCTGCTCCATATGTCTATTATAACTCTCTTTACTGCTTCTTCCTGCAAATCTACCACTTTTTTCCTGGAAATTTTCCAAACACAAAGATGCAGTGCTTCAAATATGAATCATTTAGTGGAAATTCACATATTATTCGTAGTTTACTAGAGACCTTCAAAGAACCACAGATGAAGTTTGAAGCTAGTTGTGAGAAGAAATGCTATGATTTAATTGTCAAGAAGCACTTAAATGCTTATTTATGCATGCTTATACTCTGCCCTGTGCTGCTCTGCATGGGTGTACTAAGCATACAAATTCATGACTACCAATTTTCATATAGATTTTGGAAGATAATATCATTTAGGACCATTATAATGAAAATATGGTCATTGTTTTCTGAGGCTATTGGCAGCCTTTACATCGTCATTTGGAAAACCAATGTAAATACCACGGGGTGGACAGTGTGAGCTAATGAAAAGAGTACTGGACAAGTCATCAGCATTTGGTTTCTCCATGGTGTGTAACCTGCTATTTGACTGTGATCATGTCACTTTGCCATTAGATGTCTTAGTTTCCCTTCTGTAAAATGATGGTACTTATTATTCTATTTATTTACTGAGAACCTTGAAAGAAAGCATGCTATAGGAATTTATTTGTAAGAAATAGGAATTGCTACTACAGTGTTGGCAAATACATTTATGTACTTGAAGTAGCTGTAGCAGATGAAGTTATTTTTAATATCCATAGTGAACTATTTGCATTACTAGATGGCATGCATTCAGTAGCTAGCATAGTCATCCTTCATGGAGCAGAGCTAGTAAAGTATTTTACAAAATTCATTGTCTTTAAAACTGGTTTATTATATTAATCCTGCAATGGGTAGACAGTTTGTACAATTCAGTATAATGGAAGTTGAGCATAGTAGTAGATTAACAGGTTGGTGAAAGCCAATAGAAGCCTTGCATGTATCCCAAGATAGATTTTTGTTCTCCTTTAAAAGACATAAGTATAATATGGAAAACTGATCCTCCAAGATGAATAGTCACTGAAACATCTCCTGCAATAACAGCTAATAACAGGTTAGTAACTTGGCCTCCAGACTCACCTATTTTATGTTAAGAACTAGTTCACTTATTTTTTTTTTCTTGGCTTTTGAGAATTCATTGTGAACTACTCACTCTTCAGATGGTAACTGAACATTTTCCCAGCATGTATATGCATGGACAACAAAATTGGAGAGGAGGAAGACCTGTTGTATTTGCCTTCTTAGACTCTGTTTTGCAAGTGCTTAGAAATTGCCCATATAGTCATGAAGAAAAAACAGACACGTGGTGCACTTTGCAATATTTTCCGTTCTTCAAAGATTTCATCACACATAGGATTCCTTTTGCAAGTCACCAGAGGGACGGTGTGGTGACTGATGGGCACAGAGTATAATTAAGATATTATTGTAGTGAGCCATATTGGCATTGCAGTCATTGAAGCAAAACTTTTCATCTTTTGAAAAGATACAAGTTTCATTTGCAGTTATGTTACTTTTATAGCCAGCAGTTGGAAAGAGGCTGCAGGAGTGCCAGTGGGAGAACAGGTAGTATGTTCATGTGGCTGTTCAAAATAGTGTATCACCTTTCCAACACAGAATGTCAGCTTGTGGTGCAGGCAGCTTTCAGAAAAGTAGACCTGGTACTATTGCTGTTTACATTAGGAACATTTTAAAACTCAGGGTATACTCTTACAATGCTGTTCTTACTGATATCAGTGGTGTTTGCGTGTGCTCTGGTATTGAGATATAGGAGTAGTTCTGTTACACTACTTTATTTAAAGATTTTCATTATGCTAATAACCATTCAGTTTTTCATCACTGTAGCTTGTAAGAGTCTACCAAATCTGACTAGAAAAGTTTGCAGTTTCAGCTGGTTTCTTCCAAGTATACATTCACAGGAACACAAAGGAAATTGGGGAATGGATCTGATATAAAATCAGAACCATTCCACTGAGGATAGTTAAAGATCTAGTACTTTGGTTTTAATGTTTTTCAGCATTACACTACAAATTCTGATATGCCAGCCACTGCAATCAGCAAATTGCTGATTTTGACAGGATGACACTGAAAAGAGCAATCAGAAAACCCATTTGAGGCACTTCTTGGAAAGAAACCATTGCAGGTACAAGACAAAAGACATACCCGTTACAATTGCTACTGTTCTTCATAGTAGTAATATGTAAGCCTGGAATTTACCAACTATCTCTTCCTGGCTGTTAGCTGTCCTTGATCCAGCTAAGAGCCATAAATCTCATCCTAGCTATGTCTTCTTGGCAACATGGTCCAAAGGCTGGCATGTTTGTTGAGAATCACCTTTATGTTTCTCTGGAGAGCTGCAAAGGAATGTCTGTTCAGCAGCCTGAACTTTGCAGTATTGCTCACATGAGACCCAGTGACTGATTTCATTGCATAAACTCTTTTTGTTTGTTTCACTTCTCTGAACATCCCCTCAGAATATCTCTGCTTCATGAAACTTCTCTCATAAGTCCCTTAGTTACTCCAGTGAACAAAAATTGGATTAAATACATCCATGATGATTGTGACCCAAAAGAGTATTCTGACTCTAAAACCTACCAGCACAGATGAACTGCTTTGCCAGTGAAAATAATGTGAGGTTTTTAGGGAGAAATAATGTCACCTCTTTAGCCAACTGGTACAGTTGGAATAATTAGTTTTGATTTTTTGTGTCTTAAAGTTACTTAGTTTTTCCAGCTGTATCAGCTAACCTTATCAGAGGTATTGTCTCTCTCTACAGTAGTCTCCCTTATATTCTTAAACCCTTCTAGCTACAATAGTAACACATCATTGACATAGACTGGAATGGCCTGTTGTATTAGTTACTAGTGTGTTAAAAACTAATTTGGATAGACGTTATTGAATAAATTTGGAAATAATCCCTGGGCATATTTAAAAGACATGTAGTGGTGTAGTGGTGGACTTGATTGTATTAGGTTAATGGTTGGACTTGATGATCGTGTGGGTGTTTTCCAACCTAAATGACTCTGTGATTCTATGAAATATGCATAGGTAATGTTTAGTAGTTCTGTTGCATAAAAACAACTTTGTACTTTATATCCCAAAAAAAGAATAATCTGGAAAAAAAGGAACCTATCTAAGAGAATGAGATTATTTAACTGGTAGGTTTAGAAAGAGCTAGCAGTTGCTAGCTGGGGGGAAAAAAGAGGTTCTCCTCCATCATATGTTGTAGAACACACACTTTACCATGAGCGGAGTCCAAAAAGGATGCTGGGATTTGGAGTTCACTGTTGGCAAATGCACCTGTGGGGTCTAAAGGTGTTTTTAAGAAAAGTGTATGTGATTTTCTCATTGTGCATCAAAGCACATAATGAAAGCCACCTTCTCTTCTTCAGATCATTTTAGGCTATTGGGGTCTGGTCTGTATATTGTTTGTGACTTGGTGTCATCATGGGGTCCTGTAGGTGAGACAAGCAGGCAAGTACTACATAGTAGAAATTTATATACTAGAAAAACAGGCTTAAAGTTTCCCTGGTCAGGCAGAGCAGTGGTTGGTGCTGCCTTGAGCAGTGGTTAATGCTGGCTATGTAGAATGACCTAAATGTCTGTATGTCTGAAGATAAATCATTCCCATCTTTCACCAAGGCTGGTTTTTTAAGTCTAAAATGTGATTTGGTATGTTTACAAAAAAACCTTTAAGACAGGTTGAAAATCTCACAATTAAAATGATACTGTTAAAATATTTGGCTTATCTTAATACTCAGTTAATACTCAGTAGTATGTGATTCACTACGTGGATGAGGGGGTTTTTTGCCAAATAAATCCATGGGTTTGTTCCTTTGCCAGAATAAATCCTTTGAGCCTTTATCAAAGTGAAATGGTAATAACCTGTTAAACAGTATGAAAGAATTAGGTGATAAAATAAAGACTGAATTTAATAAGTACCCGGTTCTCAAATTATACCTTGATTTTGAAGTGAATGTGGAGACCTTACCCAACAGTGATTTGATAATTGTTGTGAAGTATTAACACATTTCCTTTATTTCAGAATCTCTACGTGAAGCATGTTTTTAAATTATACATTTTAAAATTCAGCAAAAGATCAAACATAAGAGTTAACTATGCTGACTAAAAGCATATATTCTGTAATGTGAAACAGACTGTGAGTAATAAGAACTAGATGGAATAGGAATAAGATGTCTACCCACCACCATACAGATAACTTATTTACCTTATAAGCTCTCAACAGATGGAAGAAATAAAGTTATCTAAATACTACCCAAAGTAGCTGGAAGCTATAAGCACTGCTACAAATATATATATATATCTGTTTAAATAGTGGGGAGTTTTAAATTATCACATAATGTCTGCATAAAATATGTAGGTCTTATATTTTTATTGTAATGG
>JBCJKH010018188.1:21010-33240 GCA_039877255.1 Loriculus beryllinus | reverse complement strand
GGGTCACCAGCGGTTAGAGGGATGGAGATGGGTGAGGGGGGACAGGATCACTCCATAGGAGCAGAAGTTGATTCTGTGTTGCCTCAAGCCCTGTTTCTGCAGGGCTGGACCATGGGCTGTACTGAGAGCCCCTGGCTGGGGTAGGCAGGAGTGTTTTATGAGCCCTGGCAAGGACAGAACCAGGGAGAAGGGCTCGGGATCAGTAATTCCACCCAGCACAGAGAAGCTGCATGTTCCCATATCTGAGCACTGTGTTCTCCTGAACAATCATGGCAGCAAATCATGGATCAGGTACTAGGTGTACTTGAGGGTGAGGTGAGGCAAGGACACAGCTTTCCTGTGGCTTTAGGGGAGGCTCTTTCAGCGGCACAGAGCGGCAGGAAAATCTGTGTTTATAAAAGCTGCTGTGAGACACTTCAGTGGTATTTTTAGCTCCTTGACCAGAAAAAAAACCAGGCCTTAAATACCAGAACAGCCTCAGAGGGAGGGAGATACCAGTTTCTCTGAGCTCTTTTGCACGATTTCAGTCCGCAGGGTGTGGGTGATTCCCAGCAGTGCCTCTGCCATCCCTGCTGCCTCAGTGCAGCAATTCACACCATCAGTCACTAGTGCCAAGCACCTTCAGTCCCTCTCACCTCTGCCAGACTGCTCCCAGCAGGCAGATGAAGGCTTTAATTCCAATCCCATGTTGCCCACATGCTCTTGTTAGTGATTGTTAGTGAGTGCAGAGGAGGCCGTGAGGATGCTCTGGGGGCTGCAGCGGCTCTGCTCTGGAGACAGGCTGAGAGAGCTGGGCTTGTTCAGCCTGGACAAGAGAAGGCTCCAGAGAGACCTTAGTGCAGCTTCCAGTGCCTAAAGGGGGCCTACAAGAAATCTAGAGAGAGACTTTTTATAAAGGCAGGTAGGAACAGGACAAGGACGAATGGATTTAAACTGGCAGAAGGTAGATTTAGATTAGGTATTAGAAGAAATTTGTCCCTATGAGACATCAGTGGTGGAACACTGGCGAAGGTTGCCCAGAGAAGCTGTGGCTCCCCCATCCTTGGCAGTGTTCAAGGCCAGGTTGACAGGGCTTGGAGCAACCTGGTCTAGTGGAAGGTGTCCCTGCCATGGCAGGGGATTGAAACTGGATGAGCCTTAAGGTCCCTTCCGACCCAAACCAGTCTGTGATTATATAACTTAAGAGCCACAGCCACGGCCTCAATGTCACACTGTGATAGGCAGCGTGCAGGGGAAGGGGGTCTGTGCCACACAGAGTCAACAACCCTGGCTCCTTAGTGCCCAAAATGCCAGGGAAAGCCTTCCCAAAAATGGAGGGGGAGGGTGTTCTTGCTCTTTTACACTAGTGGCTGCAGTCACTGTGTTTCACGGAGTGCTCCAACACTGAGCCCACTCTGCCCCTAAATGAAGAAATACCTGCCCTTGATAACCTGTCTTTGGCTTAGGTCTTCTTGGTAGCATGTAGCTGTCACCCATTCAGAACAGCAGTGTGTGGGGGGTATATACAGTGCCGCCTGCCACCAGCTATCTTTGGCAATGATAAAGGGACGGAGAAGGGAAGGTCACAGGCTGTGCCACAGGCACCCTGCATGGCCTTGGGTAAACCACTTAAATTTGGCACTCCCTGCATGCCAGCCTCTAAAATAAACTCATTCCCACACCCTCTTATCGTCTGGATTTGGAGATACGACAGGCAAAGCCAGGTGCCCATCCAGCACTCAGAGAACAGTGTTCCTTCACTTGATTCCCTCTATGGAGGAGTGACTGTCCCAGTTCCAGTGCAGATAACCACAACTCCCTCCGTGTCCCAGTGTCAGTGAGGAGTACAGCTTTCCCAGCCTGGAACACCAGCTTTCCCAGCCTGGAACACCAGCTTTCTCAGCCTGGAACACCAGCTTTCCCAACCTGGAACACCAGCTTTCTCAGCCTGGAACACCAGCTTCCCCAGCCTTTCCCAGCCTGCTGGGTGCACCTACAGGGGGCTGGCAGTGTTTTGCTGCTGCTGGTGATGCTGCACGTCCCGCATAGCATCCCCACTCTTGTGTGAACCCCTAGACCCCACTAACGCTGACTCACCCCTTCCCCAGCTTGGGTGTCCTGCTGAGTCAGGGTCAGAGCGGGCCGCCCCAAAGTGCTGAGTAAAGGTTCTGTGCTGTGTGGGGGCTGTTTTGCTGAGTCACGGCAGAGCAAGGTCCACATGAGGCTGTTTATTAAGGGGCGGTTTCCTGTGCGCTGAGGTTGCAGCTGCAGCTCTTGGATCCGGTCCCGCTTCTTGGGATAATGGGAGAAATCTCCAGAAACAACCCGATGCAGGAGGAGGAGGAGAGTGACTCCATACCCACAGGGCAGGGAAGCACAAAGGGGTGGTTTGGGAGCCTTCAAGGGGGGGTTTGGGGTCTCATTCCCTTTGCAAACCTTGGTGTCCAGCTCCATCTCTTCCCCTTCCTTCCCTGTGAGCTGTGGTACAAAGTCCTCCTTACTGCATACGTGTGATTTTCAAGCCCAAGTTTTCACAGTCCGTCCTGTGTCGCAGCCAGGACTTTGTTCTACACGGCTGTAACACTGACACAGAGGAAGAGGCACAGGCTGGAACATTTGCACAAATGAGGTTTTTACTCATTAAAATAAAACACATCTTCCGCACCTCCCCTCTGCTCCCAAAGCCAATTCTCAACAAGGCACAGGTTGATCCCTGCCACCACCAAGGCTCCAAGGCCACCACCCTCACAGGGAAGAACTTCTTCCTGATCTAAATCTCCCATGTGCTGCAGCACACATACATCCATACGTCCATAGAAACATGTATTGTAATCTGCATCTCCTGTTTTTGTCAAGGTGGCTCATTTATGCCTGAGGAATCAACCTGCACCTCCACCTCCCACCACACTGTCTCCAGGTTCCCGTGTATGGGGTTTGCCCAGCACAGCCATGGTACCAGCACCCTTCCTGTTAGGTCTGCCAGCGCACTGCACTCCTAACCTGCCTTTTTCCACCTCTACCCTTGATCCAGACGTGGATTGTTTGATACTGACCACAGTGAGCACAGTCAGTTCTGCCAGGGCTGGGCAATCTCCCTTTGGTAAACATGAATTAACCCACGGAGTATCCCCAGATACTCCAGCACTGATTCCCTTCTTCAGCAAGTTATTAAAGCGGTTATTACAACTTCTTTTTTTCCCCTTCCCTGGGATTACACAGCAATTCCTGGTTACTGAGTCAGCTTTCCATGTGCAATCTGAGCAGCTGAGTTTTGCTGTGTCATGGTCCGAGACAGGCGTTAACCCCTCCCAGCCTGCTGGTTAAGGCTGGTTTCACCGAGTGGTGAATTCCAAAGGAAAGAGCCGACGGAGCTGCCTGCTGGAGCCCAGCATGGAACAGTCAGTGAGTGCTTCCCAGGCAGGCTCAGGAAAGCTGACTTTGCACTCAGTCACTGCCTGCGTAACCATAGATCTATTGGTAGAACAGGCTGTTAACTGTATAAAGAGGAGAAAATCCCCCACTTTCATATCCCAACTGACTCCTCAATATCTTTCTGGTGTTGTTAACCACTGATTTACACCATTTCTTGATGAAGTATTCCCTCGGTTCTGGTACTGCAGACAGAAGCTTTAAAGCTCAGCAGGAACAATGACAAATATCCCACCTGAGGCTACTTCATTCAGTTTTGCTAGAAATACCCCAGGAAAATGCTCAGGCACATCACCCTCACAGTGAATACTTCTGGCACCACACAGCCACAGCTCACTGCAAGAGTAGGAGGTGACAGGACTTCTGGCAGGTACGGTGGAGACCACAGGTCTGACACTTGGACGAGATTCCAGCAGAATTCCCTAATGACCTGGTTGTGGGTTGGCCTCTGCTTTCCATGGAGTGCACTGCTTTGGGAGCCAGTGTGCTCCTTCCACTAAAAGCACACACCTCCTTCCCTCTAGTGCCAGCTTCCCAAGTTCTCTTCATGGAAGAGATGGGTCCTCACAAACCTCTACGTGCACGTTGGCACACTCAGTGTCATTAACCTTCCCCATGGCACGTAGCAACAGCACAGCAGAAGCAATAAAAGTCCTCTCTGCAAAGCACTGGATGGAGCCAGAAACGCCCCAAGCCAGCAACTGCAAAGATGATGACACCCCACTTTCAGTTCTCCTTCCATCTTGCTGCAGGGCATTTGGACCTTTTAGGAGAACTGGGTCCCATCTCACAGCTGCTCCCTCCCAAGTAACCCTCATCAGCTGAGATGAGGCAGTGTAAATCAGTGATGGAGAACAGCTTGCTTGCCTGTGCCTATGGAAAAGCTCACAGCTCACATGGAGCTGCAGTGGGGACCTCATCTCTTGTGAGCAGCCCTGGAGAAGGTAAAGCCCCAACAAGATCCAGAACTGGGTAAACTGGCTCCATGTACAGAGGTCAGAAGCCAGGACTTCTTCATGGGAATAATTACCTTCCCTGGAATGGCAGTGACATGACTACACACCATCACTCTCTTCCCCCAGTCTTACATCCCCATGTACTACAACCCTGGATGGGAAGGAAGGGAGAGGACCTTTTGGATGCTTCCTTTACAGGGCCTCCAAGCATGCAGGCTCTTGGAATGAGGCAGGCAGAGGATAGAAGCAGTGGCCTGAAAGCAACCAGAAAGTCCTTGGGGAGGAACTGGGTGTGTTACCAGAGCTGCATAACAAAGGTGAAAGGCAGGACTTGGGAGGTTGGGTTTATTTTCATATTATATCATACAATGAATAATATTATTCATTTTCATATTCTTATATATTTCCTGTTTCCCTCCAGCAGAGCGACAGGTTTAATCTGTGCTCGAGCTTCCTGTGTCAGAATAGGTCTCACTGAAAAGAACAGAAAATGTGAGCTGTGAGGAGCAATGCCAGAGGGAAACGTTCATTTTGGAGCCATCCCTGTGGCCAAAAATGGCATCAGTGTTTTCCAGAGGGACTTGCAGTGCAGCCCTGACATATTTATTTTACCTTACAGAAAAGCAAGCAATCCAGCAGCAAGTCATCTGCAATGAAATGGGGTAAGAGTGGAATGTGACAGCTTTTGCTAGCGTGCACTGGTGCTTTAAAAGACAAAGCAAGACACGAAAAGTGTGGCTGAGTCAGGGTGGAAGCGCTGAGTAATCCTTCCTGAGCGCTGCACTGCATGCCAGATGTCTGCCAGAGCTGCAAAACAAATGTGGAAGCGTATTTCCTCCAGGACAGCTTTCTATCCTGCAGCACTTAACCCAGTTATGTTCACATGTAGGTGCAGTCACAGGGAGACGCACAAGGAGCATGGGGACAGATGGATAGAAGATACCCCAGTCCTTCTCCTACCTCCCCAGGCTCTGCCTCCCCACCACCCCCTGCACAGCTGCAGCACAGGGCTTTGTGACACCCACAGCATCAAGGGAATGGTGGTTTTAAGTGCCCAGCTCTTTGGGTTGAGCACAAAATGTGTGCTTTTCCCAAGTACAGATGCTCCCACTACAGCTACAGCTGGAAAAGAAGGGTCTTGCTTCATCCGCTGGCTGCCTTGTGGACCACCAGACAAAACAGCAGAGCAGCCAGCTATGGGTAGGAGCACCTTGTCCAAATCCCAAATCAGAGAAATTATTTACCATCTGCAGACTTCCTCAGTGTCCCCCAAGCCTTGTACGGCATCTTTTCAGTGCACCAGCTACCCCAGCTTTCCGGGTGTCTAAGGAGATGGAGTGTTATTCTAAACCACCCTGCACACAGCAGTGGTAACACACAGGTCACAGGCCACAGAAATCAGATGGTATTTATGCCCATGTGGAAGAGAGCTTGGGAAGCCTTTTGCTGCGCATCAGTGCTGGCATACCCATGCTGTCTCTGTGTGACGTGACAGGGTTCATTCCCCAGTGCCCAGCACTGTGCAAGAGCAGTTCTGGCGCTTGCAGACCAGAGCTGGTGCATGTATGTGCCACTGCAGCCACATCACCCTCGGTGCCCACAACAGGTACGTGCCCCAGGGTCCTTCCAGTGCTCCCTGCCGTGCAAGGTGTATGCTCCTAACCTGTACTGCTCCCCATCCCACGACCCACAAATACCATGTTACCTGACTCTCTGAATATAGATAGGCACAGTCATGAGGAGTAAGATGTTTATACCCAAGTTGTGCTGCATTAGCTCCCCAGGCAGGGTGAAGTCCCATGGCACTCAATCCAAGCACAGGGAGAAGAGGCTACTCTCCCTGCCTCAGGCACTAACCCTGTAAATTCACCCCTATTTGCCCAACCCATCTGCCCTCAGCACAATAAGCACTCCTCGCAGCACTGGGGCTCTGCCTGCCATGGGCACTGCACTGAAAGGGTTACAGAGCCAGGCACCCTTGAAGGAGAAGTTGCTGGACATCCTCTTGTGTTTGTGCTTAGTTATCAAGGCGAATCAGGTGACTTCCTTCTGGTCCCTTGGGATCGCAGGCGCGGGAAGGATGCCAGCCACGCTGGGAAGGGAAGTGCAGTTGTGTTGCAAGAAGTTTGTACTCATGCTGAGGTCAGTGGTTTGGCTGCTCACGTGGCTCACCACTATAAAGCTTGATGCAGGAGCTGGGCTGCCCAGCTCAGAGCTTCACTGTCCTGGGAACAAAGAGGAAGCAAGGAGGAAAGCACAAGCAAGAAAACACAACAGGGAAGCGGAGGAGCGAAACGACTTGGATAAACATGGAAACTTCCGGGACGCACAGCTCTGAAAGGTGAGAGCGGGATGGGAGTGAGAGGGAACTCTTTGCCAGGAGAGTATTATGTTTCTCCCTTGCTTTTAGACATGCTGTTCTTGTTTCTGCTCTGTGGCGAACGGCATGCTCCTGCTTTCATCTCTGGATGGAGTCTGTCAGTTTTCCTTGCTCAGGACAGTGTTTGGGATGCTGGTTTCCATCCGTGGCTCTCGGGAATGCTCTGCTTCTGTTCCTTTCATCCTCTTATCCACTTTTTTTTCTCATAAAGAGCTAACATCTGTTTAGCCAGAGGAGAGCAACAGCACTGACATTTGTTTTGCTGCTCTTCCCCAGCATGTCCAAGGACCTGTCAGAACTGTTAAAGGAAGCTACCAAGCAGGTGCACGAGCAGGCAGAGAACACGCCATTCATGAGGAACTTTCAGAAGGGGCAGGTGTCTCTCCATGAGTTTAAGGTATTTTATAGCAGCACTGCTTGGAAATGGGATTTCCTTGCTGGGAAATACACTGTTAGATCACACGGAGTGTGCAGAGACTAAAAGGGGGAGGATGGGGATGGCACAAGGGAGGAGGTCCTGTGCATTACAGCTGCCTGGTATCAGCATCTCGTGTGCAAAGCACGCTCTTCATCTTCTCCAACACCCTGAGATCTCTCTTGCAGGAGGCGGGGCAGGACAGTGCATATCAGGATGGGCAGCCAAGCTGAGGAAGGATGAAAAGACAAAGAGGTTGATGAGATTGATGCGATTGCTTTTCTCTTTCTCTAAAAGCCTGCATGTTAATTACTGGCAATGGTACTTAATGGAGATGTGACTGTGTGCAGATTCTTGAGTGGCTGAAATGCTAAAAAGAGGGAGAATATTAATTTTACAACCCTCCAAGCAGCCACAGCAAGAAATAATGGTGGAATGGCAAGAATGTGAGGATGTGGGATCATCTCTGGCACTGAACTTCGTGACGTTTCAGTTGTCACTTGGGTTATACCAGAGCTGAGCTCATGAGCAATAACAACTCAAAGGTAGACTGAACTTGAGCAAGCCATGTCTGACACTAACAGGTAGGAGCCTGTTGCTGTTCCTTAGATAAAAGGGAAAACATTTGCAGATACTATTCTGCACCTAACCTGGCTAGGTACGTGATTCCTGGCAACTGAGCCACATAACAAAGCCATGAGCAAAACCAAAGCACACCCCTGAGCCAGAAATTCCTGGGAGACTATAGGATGTGACGCATGGTCTTGGAAGTAGTTGTTAGCGATCCAACCTGTGTCATAATTACTTTGTTGTTTGAATTGCTCCTTGGCAAATAAGTCCACCAGAGTGGGAAAAAGACGACTTATTTCGGACAGGTCACATTCAGGATACTTGGTTGGGCACAAATTTAATCTAAGGTGCTGACTTCCTGCTGTTAGGAATGCGCCACTAGTTAGGCAGTGAACTTTGAGACAGGCTGGCAAGAGCATAAAACACCAGGCCTTCAGGAATACAGCTCCATTTCGTAGCAGACATTTACATGCTGTCAGGGGAGTGAGATGTGACGTGGGTTTGAAAAAGTAATGACAGCTTTCTGAAGCCATGTTTCCCATTAGAACTCTACCTGCCTCTGAAAGCAGCCACACGAGTTCTATTTCCTCCGTCTGTTAGGCAATGTTCCCGTAGTTTGTTTCTTTCCCTGTAAGCTGGCTACCAGGTTATTGTTTAAAATCCTTTATTTTTGTTGACTCTCTTGGCACATGCATGTATCTGCCCTGATATGTGACTCAGAATCTGAGTATTTGCTTCCAAATATCCAACCAAGCCACTGCCCATGTGCTTATCAAAGTCCTATTTGCTGTCACAGTGGGGAAAAGTTGAAACGGTAACTTTTACTGCAGAACTGATTGCTCTGTGGGAGAGTGACCTGCTTTCTCTCCTGTCATCCATGTAACCCACCCCTGCCCAAACCTGACTCACTGCAAGACCTCAGTGTTTCACCCTTTGCTGCTGATAGGGAATTCCAGGGTCAGGAAGGGGTGGTGTAGGTATAAATATGAACACAGCCCCTGAAAACAGAATGCGCGGGGCAGGAAAGTACACAGCTAGATTGTCTTACACCACGTGGAAAAGCTGGCAGATGGAAGAAAGCATCGCGTAAGCCGGGAAAAACAACAACAACAATGGTTTCAAAATAGAAAGGAGAACTCACAGCCTGACAGTTGCTCTGTCACAAAGGCGTCTTTCAGAGGCAGGCTGTGCTTCCAGCCCCCTTTTATCTGGTCTCCTTGGGGCAACCCCTCTTGCAAGTGTGAATGAGGAGAGCGTGGTGCCTCAGTTCCCAGCATGGTGGGATGCCAACAGGACAAGTATGTTGAAAAACAAACAGGGTGTGTCATCATCTTACAAAGCCATGCAAAGGGAGGACACATCCTAAAGCATTCAGATTTGAACAATGCAGTAGAAAGTACACCTTTGGGAATACCCTCTCTATTGAATAAGGGGATGAGGAGAATAGACCAGGCATGATTTAGCAGGGCTCCTCTTTCCGTTATATCAAGCTGCCTTTAACTTGATGGTGAAGTTACCTTTTAAGAGCAGATAAGACCACCATCTGCTGGAAAGGACTCGGGTCTTACCTGATGCCGCCTCAAGGAGGAGAGGAAGAGATAAATTGTGTCCTACTGCACCTTGCAACTCTGTTTTCCACACGGGAAACCTATAAATCACAGACGTACATGGCTCATACTGGGTGTGCTCATAAGTAACTTTTTCATTAGCAGGATTTGTTCCCCAAAACCTGAAGAAGACATATATATACACCCACAGCTCACCTCTTCATTCTCTTCCAGCTGGTTACGGCATCCTTGTACTTCATCTACTCTGCTCTGGAGGAAGAGATTGAACGGAACAAGGACAACCCAGTTTATGCCCCCGTGTACTTTCCAGTGGAACTGCACCGGAAAGCTGCTTTGGAGCAAGACTTGGAGTACTTCTACGGCAGCAACTGGAGGGATGAGATCCCGTGTCCTGAAGCTACTAGGAAATACGTTGAGAGGCTCCACTACATAGGCAAGAACCACCCAGAGCTCCTGGTGGCCCATGCCTACACTCGCTATTTGGGAGACCTCTCTGGGGGGCAAGTGCTGAAGAAAATTGCCCAAAAGGCCCTCCAGCTGCCCAGCACTGGGGAAGGGCTGGCTTTCTTCACCTTCGATGGAGTCTCCAATGCCACCAAGTTCAAGCAGCTCTATCGCTCCCGCATGAATGCCCTCGAGATGGATCTCGCCACTAAGAAGAGAGTCTTGGAGGAGGCCAAGAAAGCATTCCTGCTAAATATACGAGTGAGTAAAAAACAGACAGCCCTACCTGCCCACACCCTCTGTGAAATAAGATAATAGCCACAGGGGAAAGGCAAAGCTGGTATTTCTGCTGTGGAGCTTACGGGAAGTTGTGGATTACAGCAAGCTAGTCAGGGTTGGATGGCTACACTTGTCCAGCCTGGGAGCCTAGTATTTGAAAAGCTGTTGTCTCTCCCTTAAAGTTGGAACTTAGCCTTTTTCATGTGTCATTAAGGGCTTATACTTGGAGTGGGGATCACCACCTGTCTGTCCTACCTCTGCAGTACAGATCCACAGGTCCCCTGTGGATGCTGACCAGATGCCCAGATACCTTGCTTTCCTTCCCATCAGAAGGAAAGAGCTGGAAGCTTCAGGGAGAACCTGTGAAATGAACAAGGAGTTTGAAAGATATGCTCTTAAACCCACAGACAGATTATGTGCTGTGCAAAAAGCGCCAGAAGAGTTGGACTGAGTTGTGTCTTCGTCTAGCTCCTGAAGTGGCTAGGGCAGGGGCAAGGGGCAAAGGGCAAAGGGGCAGGCAAAGAGGAGGCCACATAATGAGACAGTGTTCCTTCTTCTCAGGTGTTTGAGGCATTGCAAGAGCTGGTGTCTAAGGGCCAGGAAAATGGTCACCCTCCGCAGCTGAAGGCAGAACTTCGCACGAGGAACATTAACAAATCAGATGAGCACGGTAAGACACTGCTAAGGGCAGGGGTTTGACATTGCTCCTTGTGGTTTTGTTCTCCTCCCTTCCTCTATTCTTGTTTGTAAAAGCCACTGAGAAAGGAGCATGAGGTGCTTGCCCTGTCTCTTCCCCAGCCATCAGTAGGTAGTGCTAGGATGGGCACTGTGTGTGCAAAGTTGCTTCTAGACATGTCAGAACAAGGATGACACATGTGGGCTCTCCAGAAAATCAGTTAATAAGGGAACTTGACAAGAAGAGACTGCCCTCTACTCCTGTTAGGTTTTAATGAGCTTAAGGTGACTTTTGACTACAGTCAAAACCAGCCTTGACTTCACAGGAGCAAAGGAAGCGATTTTGGACCCAGCAGATCAGCCGTGGTGCTGTGATGCTCACAGAACGTTCTTCTGGACACACAGCCCTATCCAGTGGCCTGTCCTTTCGGACTAAATCTCCCCCTTGTGATTTTCCTACCTTCTACAAGTATTCACTTGAAACTCTCCTGAAAGCGTGCTGTGGTTATATCCAGATGGTGAAATGCAGCCAGCTGGGAAGTGGGGATGAACAGGCTGCCCACCCACTCTGCAAAGCTGAGAAAGCTCCGGTCCTGGCAAGGGTCAATCCCAAACTGGGCAAAGCCTGAGCAGCAGCTGCAAGCAAAGCAATCCCTTTACACAGCAGACTTGTTACCGAGTGAGGAGTGGGCTCACGTGTTTACAGAGAGTGGTTTCCCTGATAACATGTGATTCAAATAAAGAAGCCCTTATGACCTACCCATTCTGAAACCAAAAGGCAAATCTTTCAGTGCATGCTGGACTGAACCATCATTTTCCCATGGCAAAGAATGAGAAGCAAACCTCATCCTGCACATCTCTAGGCAATGAAGCTTAAAGCAACTTCTTTGGGAAAAGCAGTAAAAGTTCTCTGTGACACTTTGCTGCTGCTTTCCTGACACACTCATAAAAGTAGGATTTTTCTGAAAAGTTTGGTGTTGGATGAGGTAGCCCATCCTGGGAAAATTGTCTGGAATGCCGAGGACTGTTTAAGGCCATTAGATGCCTAACCAATTAAATTGGTGACAGAAACCACCTTTTAAAATTCTGGCTTAAGTATTTGACCATCTTCTGCACACACCAGGGGTTTGACGGAGCTGGGCAGTGCATTTATAGGGCTGTGAGGAGACAAGTTGGTACTCATGTACATGCAGAGTGGTTGTGAGCCTTTGTGGTTTCCACATGAGGTCTGCTGCTTCCCTTCTTCCCTACCCCAGGAGAGCAGAACCCACTGCTGCTGTTTCCCCCAGCCCAACTGGGCTCTGGCCTTCCTCCTCTTCCCCTTGGCAGCTCCAGCACTGGGACAGCAAGCATGGCACACCAGCAGTGTCTTGCCTCAACCTCTTCTCACGTGCCTTTCTTTTCCCTCCCTATTTGATCTAGGTCCAGCACCTGGGAAAGAAAGCGAGAGGACAAACAGGAGGCACACAGACATGATGCCCACCACTCCCCTGGTGCGGTGGATCCTGGCACTCAGCTTCCTAGCCATGACAGTT
>JBCJKH010018186.1:0-11889 GCA_039877255.1 Loriculus beryllinus | reverse complement strand
ACAGCTTCTCTGGGCACCCTGTGCCAGCGCCTCAGCACCCTCACAGGGAAGAGCTTCTGCCTAAGAGCTCATCTGAACTTCCCAAAGCCAATAGGAGTCCTTTTATTTACCCTCAATTTAGACCAAAACCCATTTCCCTGAGATTTTCCACTATGAAAGAGGAACTTCAATGTGGACAGAGTTTTGATTTATGGCTAGTGAGTAAAACAAATAATCAATTAGTTAACCAGGGAGGTCCATGATGCCAAAAGGCAGAGAGAAAGCAAACATAATCACAGAATAGTTAGGGTTGGAAAGGAACTTAAGATCACCTAGTTCCAAACCCCCTGCCATCTTTATCCTTTGTACAGATGCAACCAAAATGGCATGAAAAAATAACAGCTTATTCTGAAAGTAAGTAAAGTAAAAAGGAAAGAGGCTGTCTTTGTGCACACTCTTTATTTGTCACATATCATGAGTGACCAGTTTTCTCTTTTCATTTAAAATAGGGTGCAAAAAAAGACCATTTTCATAACCTTATTTCCTCATTATAAGCTTGAAATCTCTGAGTGCCCCAAAATATCTGGTACTCCTGCCACTTTCAAGTGACATTTTGTGCTTAGAGTAAAAATACTTCTGTTTCCATGCTGAATACAGCCCTTTATACTTGGTGATTTCTTCTTCATAAGTAAAAGTATATCTAGTCTGTAGACGTATAAAAAATTTAATGAATAAATTACTCTCTGCATAAATTGCCACATTATTATCAAATACTTTTGCTTATGTTTTTCCTTTGCAAAGAACAAGATACTGTATTACACATGCACAGTCAACAGGCATGTAGAACATATTCCACCAGCTCTTACACAAACAGTCATCTGTTCAGGTAAGTTTTCTTGAATAATGCTATAAACAGAATTTCAAATCTGATTTGGGTTTAACTGCTTCAGCTAAATGAGGATCTATTGGTAGATTCCCAGCAGATTCATACAATTAAAGCACAAAAATATCCAAGAGGGTTTAATCAGTTTAATATTTGTGTAGCTGTAGAGAGGAAGTAAAGAAAAGCCTGGTGAAGAAAACAAGTCTAAGTAGGCAATGGAATATAAAGTTCTTAAAATTAAAATTTGGGTATAATTCTCATAGGTATGAAGAGTGTAAGCACACAGAGGCAACACAGCCTCTAAATGAGGATATTTGGAATCTAAAAATGAATTCTCCTTTTGCTGCCAATTCTTCTACAAATGAAAAGACACAGGAAAAGTGAGAATATTTCATGCTCCCTGTGTGTGTCCTTCACAAGTGCAGTGAACACCTTACGGATGCCACAAAGAGTAATGGCCGCAGACAAGCCAGCTGCATTTAGATGATTTCCCTTATGAAGTTCTTCTATCAGTCATCTTGGCATCTCAGCTCTTTTCTGTTACACAGCACCACTAGTTCAATACGTTCATTATATTTTTCTCTAAGAGATAAAAATCATCAATGCAATTATACATTTTGCCATTAAAAACGACACTAACAATACTTGGAAGGAAGCTCAGAACACAATTAACAAAAATAACCACACTTTTTGTGCCTGATGTAATGCAGTGACAGCCTCAGTGATTATGGCAGTTAATATCTGGCACACCATTAGCCTGTTACAGTCTCAGACTATGGGTTAGGGGGAGAGAGGAGGCAAAGGAGAGACTTAGGACCCAGCAGTTTACAGAGAAATAAAGTGCTTGTTTTCAAGTAAGCATCTCATTGTCCTTTAGCCTTTCAAGAGCAGCAAACAGAGTGATCTCATAATTAGAATGGGATGGTTATGATGTATAAATGAACAGCTTAAATGTCACAGGCATTCAAGGTAAATTTTGCAATTACTAAATAAACTAAGCTCATTTGCACTGACATCCAGTGACAGCACACTAAGTAGTGTGCCTTATTATACCCTCACCTATCCAATTGCCTCTGCAGCAGTTCTTTTTTGCCAGCAGAATGGTAGTTATTTGTAAAAATATTAATGGATTTTAAGATAAATCTTACAAGATTTATGGTTAAAATCTGTGTTGATTTTAAATCAGTCTAAGTATAGCAGACATGAAATTATTGATCAATAAACAAAATACTACAAGCATTACAGATCTGTGGATACATTATGACCTTCTGTGGTTTAATTAAATAACCCATTGGATCTTCTTATAACACTAGGACATCTGAAATCAGCTACTACATCATGAGCTACAGTTTTCACAAGACTTCCAGTAATACAATGTCAAAAAGATATGTAAAGAGGATGTATTGTAGTCCTGCTGAAATGCATGTGCAAGCCAATCATAACTATCTGCAAATTAACATCCCTTATTGATGGCAAATATTCCACTAATGGAGAAAACTTTGTACAAATACGTTCATTCTGCAGCAATGCGCAGCAAATGGTTTATGCAAATATTTCTATCTCTGGTTGTTCAACAGCTTTTAACTGAGCACAGCATTAAATATTGATGATAAAGTAACTTGAGCCCCTAATTGATGATGTTAATACTATCAAGTTCATGGTATGCAAAAATTTGCTAGCCATGAATATTCATTATTTGATTCATGTTCACTGTTTCACTGAACATTCCCAAACAACAAAATATCTGCTAAAAATTCATGGCACAAGAGCACAACTGTTTTGTAGCAAAGCCAAGAGTAATCGCTTTACGAATTGTGAGGAATAAAAAAGGAGTTATCCAATTGCAGTGAAAGGAAAGTCTGGTGCAATGAAGGAAGCTGACCGTATTCTACAAACACCTACTCTGCGTGTTTCAAAATGTATCAGTAAAATAACATCATTAAAAATCAGACCTAAACATTGTCTTATCCTAAAAGCACTAATTTTGGAATTACTTAATTAACAATCATAGTGCCAACATTGTATGGAATACTTCTAAACAGAATGCAAGAAGGTGGAACAAAGCAGACTCACCTGCAACTGAGGTTTAATAGGTAGATCTGTCCCTCTGAAGGATTAGTAAAACAGAACCTGCGAGACAACTTAATCCCTTTCAAAGCTATGACAAAGGTGGTTTATCTCAGAGAAAATTATTCTATCTAAGTCTTCCACAGAAGTGATTGAAAAGTCAGAGTTTGAATGTATCCTATGCCCTGTGCCCACTCTGAGCCTTTCTTTGAAGGTCTTTCTCCAGCCTTGTCAACACAGGCACTTTCTCCCTAAAGCATCTAGAACTTAACTATTGCACCACTGTTAGCGTGTATTTGGTTCTCTGGGTTTGTATAATATTTGCTCTTCCAAAACAGGCTAAAGATTAAAAAATAATGCTACTAGGAAGTCTTAAAGGTGTAGTACTTCTGCAGTTCAAATGACACCTAGGCACAGTAATGCTGTTAATGCCAATTCCACAATTCCCATCAGCAGTCCTGAAGGTGCATATGGAGTGACATTTAAAAATAGGTCTAGAAATACTACAGTGAACTTATAAATATATTCAAGCATAAAAATGAAGAGGAAGATAAAATATTTAAGTTACCTGCACAAAGTAAAATGATAGATAATGGTCTTGATCAATTGTATGCCTACAAAGGGAGTATAGTTCTGGGGTGGCTTTCTAAACAGGTTATCCATTAAAGGACCTGAACTGTTTCACATCTGATGAAGTTTGACAAAGTTATAGAAGAGATAGAAAAAGTATAGGACTATGCTTTGGGTCCCTTGGGTTAGACTTGCTGCTACTGGAAAAGGAGTTTTGAACATGACTTGACTTTGTTTCACTGCACATTTGTGTTTGCTTCTTTCTCCCACACCCTCACATCCTGCTGCAGCCAACATAGGCCTTTCCCTGCCTCGGCACGCTTTCTTCAGTAAAAGGAGGAAGACGGGATTCACTTCAGTCAGATGCATTACAAACTGACACAGTTTTTGAGACGGTGTCAGGCAGGATATGACATTTCTCCTGACAATGGCACCCAAAGGGCCAACACTGGTCACGAGCTCACCCAACAGCCAGAACTGGAGTGAGGAAACTCTTTACCAGAGGAGTGGGCAAGGACTGAAGAGTGAGGCACCGCTCCCTTCCCAGGAATTTTGGAATTCCTTGGACCAAACTCTTTGGCATTCAGAACATGCTAAGGAATGCAGGGCCTTTCTTGCCTTCCTCCTGGGATGGGCTGAGGTTGCTGCCTTTGGTCCTGTGTAAGAGACCTCAGGTACATTGAAGCTCTTTATGGCAAGTGGATCTTGTAGGATGAAATTCTGACACGTCTGCCTGCCGTTGGAAGGAGTTAACTCAAGGAGCCAGGAGATCCCCTCAGTTTCGGTGCAGGTGTCTGTGCGCTGGCAGCGGGGTGCAAAGCCCCGTGAGGTTCCACACAGCCCTGCTGAGGACACACCGAGCCCGCTGGGAAGCTGGTGGTGCCTCTGTAAAGGTGTGTGTAAAGGTGTGTGTAAAGGTGTGTAAAGGAAGGGCCCGACAGCCCAGGGCAGGAAGGAGTGAGGTAAAGAGTGTCAGAAACAGCCTCACGAACAACCAGGTCAGACACTGAGGAGGGGAGGAGGAGCTGGAGCCCATCTTCTCTCCCCAGCCCTGCTGGGGAGGGCAGTGAGAGCAGCTGGGTCTGGCAGCTGGCCATGGTCAGCCCACCACAGCTTTAACGCACCTACAGAACACCACTAAAAGTCATCGTCAATAAAACAGAAACACAAGAACCTGACCTTGACTGCATGCAGCTTTGTACTTGCCATCTATTCACATATGGAATCGTGCAGCCATTTTATAAACAGCTCTACGGGTTTTTTTGTATTTACTCATGTTAAGTATCCGTAAATGTATTGCCAAACACATACATTTATCAAACAGAAAAATTCTACACATTTCATACTTAAGGCTTGGCCACTTCATCAAAGTCCTTTCCTTCGAATGTAACACCACTGCTCTTTGTGAACCAGCCCAGAGCAAAGCTGTGGCACTGACCCGTGCCAGGACAGACCACCGTGGTGTGTACCCACTGTACCCTAAAACATCACCAACACACCAGTAACAAAACAAGCCTCTGATATGGGATATTAGCAGAAGAACTAATCCCATTATTATTCTTAGAGCAACAGTTCAAAAACTCAGTGGCTGAATAATTATAACACAACCTGCCGTCATTAAGTAAGCATTAAAGAGCTACACATATTGCTTTGGAGAAAAGAGAATTCCAGAAAAAAAAGTAATTATACTGAAAAGGTAAGACATCATTTTTGGACAGTAAATATAGTGTAATTTAAAGCTAGTTTTCAGCTTCGATCTTCAAAGAAATATTAAGTGCCTTAATAAATACATATTTATCAGATTTGCAAGATGGCTCTCCACATGAAAACCACCATATGTGGCATCTTACATATGAAGCAATTCAAGAAGTAAATTCTGACAGTATGAAACAACATGACTGCTAGTGCAACAATAAATTGAAATTTGTAATCAGAAACTTAATGGAAAGGGAAAACAAACAAACTCTGATAAATCGGATTAGTATCTCTCCCAACCTCCCACAGGATTTCATTTGAGGAGAAGCTAACAAACACACAGTATTGAAATGTTTCTTCAGACTAAATGTCAATGTTAGTTTGTGGCAACAATTTATAACAGGAGCTAAAAATTCAGAGTTCCACAAAAATTTCCTAAAACCAATTTTAAAGCATAATGTTTACCAAAGCATTTTAAAAGTCAGACAATTCCCACAGTCCTGCATGGACCCCAGTGTAAAGGCACTTACTGGGACTGTTGATGGTCACAAAAAGCATGAACCCACTTGACAGTGAGAAAACCAGTGTTATTTGTCTAATACAACACACAGGTCACTCTTTTGAGAAGAGGTCACAGTTAAATGGAATGGTTAAGCTCACTTCTAACAGCAATAAAACATCTGCACAATGAGGATGTCCTGCACGGAAGAAAGTGGCGTTCACACGCACATATACATACACAAAGACCTCCTCTGCCTCCTACTTTGTCTATTCAGCTCCCTGTGACCACTGGGACCAAGGGCTCTTTGCAGCTCTTCCCTGCATAAACAGGGATGGACTGCATGAAGAGAAACTGCTCTGCTCCCCCAGGAGCAATTGCTACTGCCCAGCATTACCACAGTCTGCATCAGTAGCACATAGGTGGTTTCCAGGGAGCACCTGTGTGGCAAGACCTGCATGTCCCATGGTGAAAGCAGCAGATGTGCTGCTAGTTCTGCACATACACTATTGCACAGTGTCTTTAAAACAGGAGCAGCTGGGGGGGAGCTCCTCTCCTCACGTGCTTTTCCTCTTACAGCTTCTGAATGTTCTGATTAAGGTACTAAGCCTGAGGAGTGCTATTTTATTAGTTACTCATTGTTGGTTGCCTCCTCAACACTATGCTATGAAGTTATTAGGAGAAAAATGGAGCAAGACAACCTACTATGTTATGTGGTTAGAGCCAGAGAGCAACAGCTATGTTCAAAGACCATTCGACCTCACCTAAACAAATAAATCTGTTTCCTCATTAGGCTTCCAGGCTGCACTAAGCTCCAGGAAGCTAACATATTTTCCTCTGCATTATACATCAGCTGCAGCCTTTCTGTATGAACCAGAAACTCTGGATCTTCAAATGAGTTTTGGATCAAGACGCTGTTTTGTTAAAATCAGTATCAATTTATTTAGCGAGAAATTGAATGCTTGACTCTGGTAATGATTTCTCTGTTGCTTCAATTTCAGACTTAATTTTGTATCAATTTCAAACTGAATTTTAACTTATTTAATTCAAATGATGTATCCTGATTTTCTTCAGGTTCTTGTAGATGCCAAGGATCAAGAATCAGACAAAATGGTTTCTAATGACAAAGAGAATGGATCCAGCTTCTCTCTCCACAATGCATGTTTCATTATTAAAGAAAATGATCTTAGAAAAGTTCTTAAAAATCACATATTTTAAGTTTTGCAAAAATTCATACTGCAAGACACAGAAGACAAACCAGCTCCAAATTAACATAATGGTTTTATAATCTGGTGCTTCTTACCTGAGAAAACCGGGAATTCAGTAACTGTTAGAAGCATCAGTCCCTGGTCTATTCTATGAAATCTCATCCAATCTTCACACTCCATGGTAAATGCTGTCCACTGTAAAATACCTCAAGCTACTGGCCAAAACTCTAACAGATCTGTATCAACCTTCACCTTCAGAGTCAACACCAAGTCCTAATGTGCTGCCTCAGAACTGGCAGCAACAGAGGTGGTTCCTCCCACCACCCACTGAAACCAGCCCACCGTCCCTGCCTGCTTGGTGACCAGATCATCTCCTCTGCGGTAGCCCAGGGAGCACTGATGACATTCCAGCTGTTCTGACAGCCGAGGGCTGCAGTGGCTGATGTACACTACACATCAGCTTGAGGTACAATGCTCCTGAATGTATCTGCTTTATTCTTAGGTATGCAGTTCAGATGCATATTTATTTCTTTATGTATATACTTAGGAAAACCAGAATGATTTGTCTTTTTAATAACACCCAAATGGGGTCACTCACTAGGTCCTGCACAGAGCACTGAAAAGACCAAGGTGCTGCTTCATGAATCCACTGCATCGGTTTGCAAAGCTTTATAGCCACACTAGTGCACGTGAGAAAACACATCATGATTTAACTGAACAATATGTAGACTAGTTTCAACTTCCATAAGTAAGGAGAAGGCAGAAGAAAAATCAAAGAGGCATAATAAAACTTATATGAGAGGAAAATGAAATAAAATTACCATCTTAAGGAGGTCAGAGGAGGACAAGAGACAGACAAATAGGCACAGAGAGAGAGCACGTGTGTTTGAGAGAGACAGAGAGACAAGGTTAGAGAAAGAGAAGCCAGTTCAACAGTGAAACATCTGAACATGGGAAGGAAGCTGGGTCTGATCCAAGCAAAGACTGGAAGGCTCTAAGAGGTACTGAGCATAAGCCAGCATCCCCAGATGCTTCTCTGCTAGCTCAGGGAATATAAAAAGAAACCATTCCCAGGGAACAGAGTGCAGGTAGTGTTTCAACTGATATAAAGTCTTTGCTTAGTGCACTGTTTTCTCTTGTCACAGCAATGTGGCAGTGAATTGCAGGGTTATGGTGGAGAGTGGTGAAATACACATCATGCTGTCTACGTGTAGGACACCAACAGAGGCACTCTAGTGCCACACAATTTCCCCTTCCACGATGCACCGTCTTGCATGAGACTGGCTCAACAAACGCATCCCAGAGCTCAGCAAACGGCTGTGCAGGACGAAGAGTGTGTTTGGAGGCTCTGTCGGGAACAGATGGCTTTAAAGCTCAGACCCAGGAAGGCTGCTCTGTCAGGGATGGCTCTGGAACAGAGACTCTCCTAGGAGGAGGGGACAGCTTGCTGAAAAGCTAGCCAAAGGCTCTGGTGGGTGACAGGGCTGGCAGCAGCACTCAGTGCTCTCTCCCAACAGTGAGGGTCCATCTAGCCCCAGTCCTGCTCATTTCTGTTCCTCACCTTTCCCTTACCTCCTAAGCAACTCAAATCCAATTAGACATATTTGCAAACCCACCTCCAGGCAACTGTGCACCATTTAATCCTACACCTTCACCTACAGTTTTGACTCAGATGCTCATGGGCATGAACAAGTAAAACCTGGAATAGCTTTTCCACTGCTCGCAACTTGCCTATATGTGCCATTTGAATTGATCTCAGTTTACACAGATATAACTGCAAGTAACTCTGACCTCAGCAACATTACCTTGAGAGACTTTGCACCTAATGCTTATAAGCATCACAGCACAGGACCGGTAACATACTGTCCAGAAGGAATGAAACCATTTGGGTTCCAGTTATGGCACTTCTTCATCAGTTGTCACTTATGCTTTTTCAAATTTCACTTCCAAATTTCACAAACATTTTCAAAGGAACATCTGTGATAATTTTTTTTCTTTTAAAAAACCCAACACACCTGTTTTTGCAGAGGGTTCAAAGAATAACCAAAAGTCAGTTTTTCAAGAGATTTTCTTCTTTCTCAAAATTCTTTGATTCTACTCTTTCTGCTTTGAAGAACGCAACAGGACAAGTTTTGAACTGGAATGCCCTGATGAAGCCCATTTTACAGCTGAGTTTTCTTTTGCTGTGATGAAACTCCCACTGCCATAAAAACACAAGTGCTTGAAGTGCTGAGCCTATACTGAAACAGAGAAGTTCACTGCCTTGTATTTCAGCTCTTCGTAACTATGATGCAAAAACAGCTTTCACTGCCAGCTTGGGGCTAGTTACAGTGATTCATATGAGCTTAAACTGTATAAAATTCCTGTGCCGAGGGACAAGATCAGTTCACTATTCACCTCCAGCCCAGCTTGACTTCATAGTCAAACATGAACAAATTATGCTGTAAAATCAGCAATAAGAACTGTAATAAGGAGCAGAGAAGATTTATCTCTTCTTTAAACTAGCTGCCCATGTAGGTTTCTGTCAAACTAGCACAGACTGAGTTCTCTACTAAATCCTCCTCTAAAATGATCTCTTCAAACGCATTTCTTTTGCAGTGTATTTCATTTCCCAAGTGAGGATTAGGGATGCACCTGATGGACTGTCTCACCAGAGGCTTATTGCCTTGAATTTCTATTGATTTATTTTTTAAAAAGCTGAGGCCAATTGAGAGCTTTCTTGTACATTTCAGGTCCAACAGGTAACACTTAAAAACCCTTTCTGTTCTGGAAGCCACAGTCTGCACAGAAAACTCTGTCTAGATGAGTTCTGTGCAAGCTACATTTCTCATTCAGCAATTATTATCTCTTCTCTTGGTTTAAACACTCTTTTTCCTTCACTTCACCGTATCATAAATCCAAATATCCGAAACTCAGACTCCATCTGAAACTTCATTTCATAAGAAAATAAAAAGCTGTGGTAAAACCAGATTCTGCCAATAGCTTAATTCATTTTTCCCATTTCTTTTATCCTTCCTCTCCCACGACTGTCAGATTTCTAAACTTTTAGTTAAAATGTGGATGTCATTTGTCAGGTATTCTGGGCAGCTTCAAATCTCTACAACTGCACAGAAGCTGCTCATCACTCTTGAAAATCATGTGACAAAAATCACTGGTGCACGACTTCATTTGCCACGTGCCCATAACACTTCCTGCACAGCTCCAGTGCTTGGTATTAAGCTACATCCATGATACAGTTACGGCGATCAAACCCTTTTTCTCTAACTACAACCATTTCTCTGTCATATGTAAGTGAAACCATAGAAAAAAATCATCCCTAAAAACATTTCTAGTACGAGCACTTGTACTGCATTTCCCTCAGACATCCCATGTACCCAGAGGATAAAGCTTTAGAGCTGAGAGAGACGAAGAACCTGATACCACACAACTCACGGTCTATCAAGATTAGGACTCACACTGACTTAGTAACAAGCTCCCTGTGCTACTTACCATTTGCCTGCAAAACTGCCTCCAGACTTGTGCCTGGTATCTTCCTTCTTTCCAACAGCACACGCACTGCCATGCCTCTCCCCTGCCAGATCAGTTCCTGTCAGTCAAATTCAGAGATCTCTTTTTCCAATCTCTTTGGTTTTCCCTCTCTCTCTCTTTTATTTTTTCTCCTTCTTCTTTTAAGAAAATGTATTTCTATAACAAAAGAGCCAAACGCAGCTCCAGAGACTTCATGAATAGGCCCAACATATAGACACATGGTTTGTGAGCTGGCTACGTAGTTATCAGCCCCATTTATCAGTGTAGAAACTTGTAGAACAGCAAAGTGCATTGTCTCCCTAAGTATCCTGTCCCTGGGATAAAATCTCCTCCTCATGTTCTATAGTCCAGTGATTTATCAACAGAAATTAGCATTTTCTATTTCCTTTCTTTCATATTCCAGTCAGCTCTTGAGCTCTTCCCTTGAGAAATACCAGATTATCCACACTTAATTGATTTCTGATGTTGATATCATTGGCAGTGCTAAAGCAGAAAACATAATTTCAAAACTGAAACGTTAACTGGAATCCAATAATCCTTATAAAGCTGAAAAAACTTAACAATTTGATCTATTCCATTACAGTTTAGCTGTGATAAAACCAAACAGGACTGCTACTGAATGGCATTCAAACACAACATAGTAATTTCCAACTCCCTGTTTTTATGTGAACATCAATATAAACTCATCAGCTGACAGATAAATGAATGGTTGGCAGCATTACCAGAGCAGACAAAGTCCTTCTTCTGCACATCTGCCACCAGGAAGCCGCGCAGGTTGACGGGGGCCAGGCAGAAGGTGAACTGCCCGATGGTGCGGCGCTGCCGCAGCCAGTCCGACAGCCAGGCCAGGTGGCAGTCACAGTGCAGGAAGTTGGAATGAAGCCGCCTACAAAACACACAAGAACCCTCAAGTTATCAACAGTAGTTTAGACATAAGACACAAATCAGAGCGAGCAGGTACAAGTCTGTCTCTTCAGTACAATTTTAGTAGGATCACTGCAGTTTATTGGTTAGAGTTGAGTCAGGTCTTGACTATCTACACTGACAAATAATATACAAACATCCACACACAAATTAGTGCTGCTATTTAAAATGTCTTGGAAGAATGAAGTTAAATAATGGCCTGCCTACGAGCTGGCCATCCCTGTGAAAAGAACATGCAGAATTTAAGATTCCTCCAAGTAATCACTTTGCCTGTGATTTCATATCAGAAATAACCGCATGAGCATGTTATCTTTGAGTGAATTCAAGGGATGGCTTCATAAAAATGAGGACCAGGCTGAAAAACAGGATAATAGGTGATTCTCCCTCTTCTCTCTCACTGGGGAAGGGAAGGAGCGAACGCTCCATACACCAGCAGCTATTGGTTCCTTGTATGCTGTATGCTGGAAGGCCACTACGGATGGGCTCTGGACAGAGCAACCTGGTCTAGTGGAAGGTGTCCCTGCCCACAGCAGGGG
>JBCJKH010018185.1:0-26468 GCA_039877255.1 Loriculus beryllinus | reverse complement strand
CTTTAAATTAACCTGTGTGCTTCCTTAAGTGACTTGTTAACCCAGCAAATACTAGCAACTCAGGCATAAAGTAAGCTTTATTTATCCTGTAAGTTTGGGGAGAAATGTGTCTTACATTTTTTAACATTTTTTATATGTTTTAGTGTTTTTACAGACTAGAAGCTAAGAAAACAGATAGAACTATCCTACATGAAGGACAAAACTTTACAAAATAATTCTGTAGGAATAACATTAAGCTCTTAACAAACAGAACAACCAATTTTTAAGGTATATTAAAATAATTCAGAAAAGGACTAAGCATTGAGTTTGGCTGATAACAAACTGTAGCACTGTGTAGGTTATTCCCAGGATACCAGGCAGCACTGTAGTTTCCAACTTTGCCAAAGTTTGAAAGAAGGTTAAACTACATTAAAAGTTCAGCCTGTTCTTGGATACTGGGTTTGAAATCTGCCTTTAGACAAATAGGCTCTATATAGGGAGAGAAAGAGATATTTCAAACTCCTAGGCCTGAACACAGTTTCCAAATTCCCTTTGTTTTCTCTGGAAGCTGCTGGTCTGAATGCCAAGGGGAGTTTTCTGTAATGCTCTTGCAGCTTACTAGCTTCTCTTATGTAAGTTGACACAGTGTAGCAATACAACAGCTGCTCTCCAAAGGTCAGTGCAATCACTTTCTGTATGTTTGCTTCCATTCATAGGAAGAGATTATAAAATTTGCCAAACGTCTTTGTATTATGAACTAATGACTTAAAATTGTACTCATACTTGTCAGCATGTGTTTCCAAAAACTTTCCAATCTTAACTAATAAGAATTCATTGCTAAAGATTTTACAAATTATGATAAGGTGACCTTCAGATATAAAAATATATAGGAACATATGCTACAAATGTACAAGAAAATGAATCTTGTACATGTACATAATGGCGCTAACCATTAGTAAACTTGATTAAAATATATTATCTGTATACTATTTAGATATGATTCTTCTAGATATTATATATTCTCTTTATCATAATGAGATGTGAGAAATTACACCTTTTTATTGAGCAGGCATTCTCACTCTAGGGGAATTTCTGTACTCTGCCTCTGGGTAAGTGAAGTCTGTGATAGACAGATTCACTGGGCTTGACCAAAAGTACCTCTCTAAGGCTATTAATTAGTAAAAAATACCACAGTAACAGTTACCGTACTGGAATGCCATGACCGCAGCAATCATCTGTGCTAATCAATGCTGAATAACTAGTTAGGAAACTCCAGATTGACATGCACAACTAATGTTTGGGGTTTTTTTCGGGTTTTTTTCCTCCTCCTATGATATTCTCACACCATCCCTATATACTTTACAGGGTAGAAAGCAAAAAGCACACTTGCCCCTGTCTTTTGGTCTGCCAAGCTCATGAAACAGTATGCAACAAAGTAATGAATTGTTGCAGCAAAATCTAAACAATTTTGAAGCTACGAGAAATGGTTGGTATAATTTTAATGAATCATCACAACTGCTCCATTTTGTGATATTTATTTTATATACAGATATTTTTTTAAACAAAACTAGATCCAGCTTTTCTGTATTCCAACAAAGATTTGTAGACTTATATGTTTCTTTTGAAATCAGTTTAAATCAGTGACTGATTTGGTCTCATAGGATCAAAGTCTGAGAAGACAAATATTCTGAGCATATATTTGAAATGTTTTTTCTTAATAAGGTGAGGCAGTTCTTTTATAAAGAAACAGAGCATCTCGGACAACACTTTTAAACATTGCCATGAGTAGTCCCACTGAAGCAAAACCTGTGTTCAGTGAGTGGGATAAGGTCCTGCATTCTTCTAATACTTTTTTCTAATACTAATATTTTACTTCTAATATATGTTTTCCAGCAGCAGTTCAAATGAAAAATAGTCCAGCTCTTCAAGTGCATAACTGCTGTGTAAAATGCTTACTGTGTCTTTGGCCAATTCATTTTTCCATACTCTTAGACCAATATGTCCAAAACAGTTATTATAAATTACTAAAAATTATCCTTGATATTATCACAGGAATAATAATGACACTAAGCTATTCAGATGCTAAAAGGGACTAAGTAAGTATCTTAACTACATGCAGCGTAAAAGCTTCCTGCAGGATTATTCTGATAACATGAGTGTGGTTCTGCTACTGTGTCATCCTCTCAAGTGTTCTGGCTACTTAATCGATCTATTTTGCTTCTAAAGATTGGTACACACACCTATATTTCTTCTCATTTATTGACATACCTACTGAAATAGGAATCTTTAGTCCCAAACTGTCACTGTAACATTAAAAGAAAAAAATTGTCTCATAAATGTAGTCTCCAGAACCAATTTGCCTCAGGAGCTCACCAGTGATGAGGGCATTCTGTTGCCTTAGTAGTGAGTGTTCAAAATATCACTGTATGGGTGATACATTGGCACGTTACCTTTTACAACTCGAGGCCTTCTGATTAAATAAACATAGAGTAAAAGAAATCAGAAGTAATTTTCTATTTACAAGTTCAGATTTCACTTTAAAAAAATATTTAAAATAAATATTAACTGTATTAACTTACTCTTATACAATTCTGTTTATGAACTTTGCTTGATGATTAATCTACAGTTGATTTAAGAGTTGTTTGCCGAACAGAACAGAGTAATTCAGCAAAACTGAATGATTCTATTCTCATTATTATATCTTTGAGTGCATAGACTCAAAATACTGCCAAGGGCAAAGATCCTAACAGGTTGTAAAAAGATTGCATGGCTCTTGGAAAGCATGTTTTTAGATATTTATACCTCTGTGTGTGTCTGTGCGTGTCTGTGCCTTCTTACTGTATTTCAAACACAGTATTCCTCTACATCCCTCTCCCCTCCAAATGGAACTATCTGTTGCTATGACCACTGTTGCAGTGAGTCAACATCTATTTAAATCTAGTAGGTTAGCAACATGCAGTCAGTCATTGGATTTCATTGGGTGAATATTCCCAAGGGTTTTCTAACTAGTAGAGTATTCCTCTCCGCTTAAAATACCACATATTTTTTTCCAGGATTCTATCGCTAATTTAGAGCATTCTCTCTCTTTCAATTTCTCTCTTTTTAAAAAAGAATAATTTCCTCCTCTAATGTTAGGGATGTTCTTAAATAAAGAGTCTGTATGAATATATGAGTATGTGGAGTATAGGTACAGAATTGTATTTGTAAGACACACAGTCTAACAATGAAACAAAGTGCAGATCAGCTATAAGAACTTTATCCCATGCTCATTAGGTTGGAAGACACATGATGTGATCAAAGCAACTGAACTCACTTCCAAGCAGCAACATCAATTAGCATTTAAAGACACTTGCATTTTATTAACTGACACTCTAGCGATATATCAGAGGAAATTTAATGTTCTTTTCTTTAAATAAAGTGCTGACAAGTAGGACAAAAAAAAAAAAAGACAGTGCTCTTACAGAGGCCACTAGATCTGTTGCCTGAATTATCATGGATCTTGCTTATCAACCTGTTGCACACTTGTTGCAACACTCACAGTGCATAGATAGAAAAAAAAAAGAATGCCTGCCAATATTTTATCAGGCTCAACTGGAGGAGAAATCCCCAGAAAAGTTCGTCTAAGTTCCTATGTGGAATGTGGCACCATCAAACAGATGGAAATGCAGAGTAGTGAGGTAGCTTCTTCTAGGACATGTGAGCTGTATTTAGAGTACTTGATCCATGAGCACATGTTAGTCCCTAGCCCCTTGTAAGTGATCCAGGCACACTTTAATCCCATATCAGAATGATATCAGATGCCCAAAAAGCCCCATCCATGAATTAGTTTCCCTGCTAAGAAAAACACTACTTGTGAATCACACTACAGAAGAATCATGCTACAGCCAAATCTTGAAGACCAGGACCTGCCCTATGCTTTGCATCTCTTGCATAGACAAAGAATATCTTGAAAAGGTCTTCTCATAAAGATTCTTGACCTTTGTTATGACTGTCAGCAAATAAGCCTTCATTTACAAAAATTATCTAAGGTTCAGATTGCTTATTTATGTCCAGCTTTTAAAGTGCAGTAATTCTACTTCTCAGAAAATAAGATCAATTTACTGTGTCTTAAATTGCTGCTGTGACATCAATAAAATGAGAATAAGGTCTTATTTAAAAACACAGACCACAGACCTTGCCTCTCTGTTTTTAAATAATTCTTGAATCTTTCTTTTTATTATTCCAAACTTTAGTTTTCCATTTTGATAATTTGTGGATTTTATTTGTCTTCCACCATAATTAAAAAAAAAAACAAAACAAAACAAAACAACAACCCAAAACCCACACCACCAACCTAAAACCCAAACAAACAAACAAAAATGGAAAAAAAAACCCACAACAGACCAACAGGTTACTGAATTCTTTATTTTGGAAAAGACAATGTAAGTTTTGCCATGCATCACATATTTTTAGAAAGAATATTAATAAAAGTTTTCCATACCATCCAAAGATGCAACAACAAGCATTATTAACAAAAAGATCATCACAATATGTACGTCATAAGCCTAAGCTGTGATTTGCAAAGTAAAAAGTAGAAAGGCTTCTGCCCAAAGGCATATTTTTTGCAGCCACATCATCATTACAGTTACTTTTTATAAAACACATCTACAAAAATTATGACATAAATCTGTTTTGCAAGAAACTGTAATCACATACAGATATATGTATTTTATATTCATAACTTATTAATAAGAATCCTAAAAAAGAACCAAGCTACATTCCATGAAATACAAATCAATTTTGATTACACTAAGAGTATTGAAAATTAAATATAAAAGGACAACTGCAAAAGTCAAACCCAATGAAACTGATCAGGTGCACAGGGAACAGCACATCTCTGATGAATGAAAGCAGATAAACTTACTTTCAAACAGATAGAAATGGAACTTTCTGTTGTCATGAACAAGCAAAGGTTGACTCCAGCTGGTGACCATGTTGAAACAATCTATTTACGAATGCTTTTTGTACAGAAAAATTTTTGCTACTGCTTTTCACTTCTGCTAAGACACTAGGCTTCCTTGATATAGAAGGAAGACTCCAAAGGAATGATGAAACACACCAGCTTCCAGGTGAGAAAAAATACAGGTTTTGGAGTTGGAGAAAAGAGGTGAGAAAACACTTCTGTGGAAAGATGATCCCCCAGGTTCAGCCAAGTGGTAGAGTCATACAAATGTACTTGTTATACTGAGGGTGGACAAGAGCAACGTTAATTGCCCAAATATTTTATTTCACAGTAATAATATATAAGCTCATGTCTATCTGATTGTACATAGAGCTGACTGACTTACCTACTTAATTTTCCAAGTGCACTTACATACTGACTCTCCGTATTCCCTCTTCGTATGTTTTCCTTCTGAACTTCTCCTGAATTCCATGGTTCTGCTGTTTTAAGGTTGAGAGAGAGTTTAACTGCTTTGATAGTACATATTCTAACGTCTTGGTTAAAGAAGAGATTTAGTCTTTTAGTGCTGTGAATCATTATAGAATATAAATATTTTTGTTAATACTATCAGTTATGTAGTTTAGATTAGGATTTTTGCAAATACTTTAAAGAATTAAGTATTATTCTCTTTCTTTGGCACATAGACTTTAAGAATACAAACTGAAAAAACTAATAAACTTTACCATGAGCTTCTTACGAGGTGAATTTCCCAACGTATGTGTGGATTAATGTGGTTTTATTTGTCTTATAGACAGCACCATGTATGCCATGATTTAAAACAAGTTGATTCTTTTAGCCAAGTAAGATGAGATTTATAGACTTTTTCCATAGTACATAGCTGTAAATCAGAAACTTTCTCTCAGGTCTGCTTATTTCTTCTGTAGCTGAGATAAACATGGGTTAACTATCTACATTTCAAAAATGGGAAGAAATGGCTATTGCACTAGTAATTTTTAGGTGGCTGTAAATGGACCATAGGCTACCATAGCTACATAATTACTGTAATAAAACTGAATTAATATTAAAAGAATTAAAAAAAAAAAAAAAAAAACACAAAAAACCCCAAACAAACCTGAATTCAAAAATAAAGGTACCAAAAATTGGAGATTATATTTTGCACACAAAACTAGCAGTCAGAAAATGTTAGTTTAATTCTCAAATCTGCCACAGGATAAGCAAACCATTTATTCACTTAGTGCCCTGGTTTCAATGATAATTTGGATAATCTAATTTATACACTCCCATACAGTAATTTCAGATCCCAAACAGGAGAGAAAGGCTAGAGAAGTGTGAAGTATATTTTTTAGAAGAACAATAATTGCTCAAACAGACAAAATCTGAATTTCCAGTCCATTACAATGGCTCTTACCTGCTACAGTCATCATTCCCATCATCTGTTAATATGATACCCAGTATCCTGTTTATGCTTCCAAAAATGATTTAAAAGCACAGGTATAGTGAAGGGGAAAGAGTCTACTAATAAAGTTTCTTTCTGATCCCCAGCCTGCCCTGTTCTTTGTTTCAGCGAAAAACAGAATTTGTTTTTTGTTAGAAAAAAGAGAGTTATGTTCTATTTAAGTCTGTCTAGATAATCTTGTAGTCATTTTCATGTTCAGACATGAAAACAAAAGAAAACTAAACATTTAATATATATCTTCCTTTTTATCTGTTACCCTTCTCCAGAGGGAACTTCTTCAAGTTCCTACTTGTTATATTAGATAAAGAAAACTTTTGAAAGATATTTCTCAACATTTTGTGAGACTTGAAGTCTTAAAAATATCAGTCATCAACAGCCCTTAATAAAAATAAGGATTGTCCCTAATGCAATAATTTGCAGATTACATCTGCATATCTGAGTTGCAAAACATTCCTTTCTAGTCTTCTTGACATTATATCCACATAACTACCAGTGACAGAACTTGACACTCTCTTACCTCAAACATAACTCTATATTGAGCAATTCAATCATATTTGATGAGGATGATCTTTTGTCAAGGCTTGATATCAGAAAAAGAGGCAAAAACTGTGCAAGTAACATCATCTTTCTTTCACAGTTGTTTCCAATTACTCACAGGTTGAAGACTGAATGAAAAATCCTTGCAGTTGAATAAGCATAAGCTGAAATGAAAAACTAATCAAACTTTCCCTTTGACTTTCAAGGATCTCATTGTTTTTTATTTTTCATTTTAAAACAAACTATTCTTTTTTTTTTTTTTTTTTTTTTTTTTTTTACAATTGATACGTTGTATCTCACAGCTCTTCTGTATTTCCATCTCAAAGTGCTCAGAAATCATGAACCAACTTTCCAAGATTAAGGAAGTTCCCTGCAATATCACGAATTATTGATGTAATAATAAATTGTGAATGGCTTTCTTTCACTTAATTTTTTTGGCTTTGGAGCACTTCAAATACTTCACATAATGTTTGCTGCCTTTATTTCCCCATTCTCCACCTTTTCTCCTCATTCATAAGGCTAAAGATATTTTTTTACATGAAAACTTTTTCCCATATTTAACAATTCTAAAAGCAAAGCAAAACATTGTACAAAGCCACAATGACTGTTAGATCTTCACTGCACATTTTTTTTTCTAGAGCTCCAATATGATATGATATGAAAGGAGAAGAGCACAAAATCTTGTATGACAGTACTGGTAAGAAATACATGCGTAAGCCACCACAACTAAGAAGTCTATTGAGGATTCTCCAAGGCCATTCAGAATTTCCTTTGGTATTCTACTTTAAGTGATTATAATGTCCTCACAGAGGATTTTCAAAAGAGTGATTGTGGAAGGTGCTAACAGCTTCTATGATCTATATTTGTGTTGTACTTTAAAATGACAGCCATCTGGAAAAGTGTTACTGGCACCTACACTGATGTCAGTGATTAGTATAAACCTTAAGATATATGTGGGAAAGGTGTGGGCAAGTCACTTTCCTACCCTGAGGCAAAAGGGGGTTTACATGTGTCTTGGGTTCAGCTACTGTATTCTATCCCCTTGTTATTTCCCTTATCATTATTACTACTGGTGGTAGCAGTAGTGGTTTGTGTTATACCTTAGTTACTAAACTGTTCTTATCTCAACCCGTGGGAGTTACATTCTTTCAGTTCTCCTCCCCATCCCTCCAGGAGCAGGAGGAGAAAACTGGGGGAGTGAGAGAGCAACTGCATGATTCTGACTTACAGCTGGGCTTAAACCATGACGTCTTTTACATATTCTGGACAAGGCAATGAAGTATGCCTCCATTAGCATACAAGGCAGTGAAGTATAAGGCAGAATATAAGCAACAGATCCCTGGATCTGATTCAAAACCTGTGGGGAAGCTAGTGAAAGCATCAGAGGATGGATCTGATGTACTCACAGTAGTTGGCCTTGTTGAGAATACACTTTTTAAAAAGTCTCTGTTCTTGGAGGCTTTTACATGCTGAAGACAAAATAAAGGGTATCCTATATGTTCAGAATCCATGCAAGAGTAACAAATGTACATGTGAGAGTAGATCATCAGATGGAGATGACAGTGGGTATTCACTGCATAAACTACATCCTGGGAGTTTCAGCATCTGCAAGAGATTCAATAGTAATGTCAGCCTGCAGCCTGAGTTCACCAGTTCCTCGATGTATACTCTGATGTACACAAGAAAGGTAGGGAATGGACACCTGTAGAAACGGGTGGCCAGCTGGCATTACAGAGGTATGATACCCTACCTAGTCCATCCTGCGGATCTGGGCCCTTTTCCACCATTCTGGGAGGCAAGTGCTGTGGAGCACCCTGGGACCATATCATATCACATCACAGAATCAGACCTGCATTTACATTTCTTTCAAAAATGCATGCATTACATTTCCTTTCAAAATTACAGGTTTAGTAGTGTGGAATAGATGCCTCCAGGATGCTATTGTTCCTTGGCCAAAGTTACTGGTAACTTACCGTAATCACTCACCCAGCAGGCCCCCAGAGTTTCTACAAATGAATCACTTTCAGCATTCTGCTTTTGTCCTTCTTCCCCATGTAATTATTCCTCAAAATAATCTCTCATCAAGTAAATAAAACCTGGGCAGGGCCACTCAAATTCCATGTAAATTAATATAACATTTTCTGAAATCAACTATTTCCTCATTTTTATATGCTTCAATTGTCAGCTTTCCTTCAAATTCGCATTCCATGCCTGCTGCATTTTAACATAAAGACTTTATATTTAACAGATTATTATCTCTGTCTTGTTATTTGTTCAAAAGTTGTCAAAAATATTCCATAGCTGTTTCTCAAGCACAAAGGACCAAAATGTATTTTTTTTAAAATATTAAACTTCAGCCATTTTAAAACATATGTCCTATTTCATACTTACGTATGGCTCTTTTAGTAGTGTTTTAAGTGCAAGCATCTAATTTTAACAAAGTTAAAGTAATTTATTTCACAATATATCCATATATTTTGGAATTTAAAGATAAAATATTTAGTTTTCATTTTCTCAGTAACCAGAGGGAATAAAAAGGTTAGTAGTGCCTATAGTTGCATCCTAGTAAAAATATCATGCTATCAAAAAAACCCCTGATATTTTCAGACTTTTCAGAGAACATTTCTTCTAAAGAGTTGAAGCTGACAATTAAACAGAGAATCCTGGAAACTAGCCCACAGCAAGGAATTCATCTGTAATACACAAAGTAGTGCTACAAAACAGTTACGTGTGACCTACTTATTACTTATCCCTTTATTTGGGCAAATAAGCTCAGTCATATTTCACTCCAAAAGTACAGAGTATAGTTTGTATTAAACATAGTTTCATGCCTACTTGGTGTACTGCAAATACCTCGCAGTGGTGCAATTTGACAATGTTACAGTATGAACAGTCCTGAACCAGGACAAACAAGCTCCTAGCAAGTTCCTGTGAGTTTTAGAAATGCATTTTATGGCAGTAGCAGCAACTGCCTGTTTATTTTAGCTGATCCAAATAATGTATTAGTGCTAATTAGGGAAGAAATATTTACTTACAATCTTGCAGATACAGTTTACTAAACCATTCTATTTATTGTGGAGTATAGTTAAAATTTTAGTACTCCTGATATGGTACCAAATAGGCTTAAACAACTGTGGCAGCTGGAAAGAGGCACACTTTCTTTAATTTGACTATTATACAAGCTTCAGCTAAATACTCACAGTTGAGGCATTTATAAAACATCATGAAATTCTTCTATGATAGAAAATAGAGCCAAGATAATGTTTGTTTTTAAGAAGAAGTCGCAAGAAAGTTTAGATCAATTAAAAACAATCCAAAAGAGTCACTTTTTCATAGGTGCAGGGACTGTGGAAGATGGAACAGAGAGTGGAAGACAAGAAATAGCCTCTTATGTGCATGCATATGCGAACCACAAACATGTTACTACAAATTCTAGCTGTTGAGCAACTTATATATTACCATTAGTGCCACAAGTATCTCTCAACACCCTTACTGAGCAGCCCACTGTGTTGGAACAAACAAGAGAAGAAGCTGGGTGCCAATTCATGTGGGGAAGTGGATTAAGCTGGAATGGGTACAGGAATTTTTGCTCTGTACTCTGTGTCCCACCTCTCTCAGTAGTTGGTGTCCCCAGAGCAAGAGCACACAGAAGTTCCACAATCCACAGCCAACATTTTAATCTGAACCATAACTGGAGATTTTATTGGAAAAGATCGTGCTCCACAGCTAGATACAAGCAGCCAGTGTGAGGGTTAATACCCAAATTAGAATAGGTTTAGACCTCTGAAAGATAGTCATCTTTGCTGATCCCAAAAGGATTTTGCCATTTGTCGTGTTCCTAAGTAAACAGTGAAACCAAAACCGTGCTCTGCATACACAGCCAGGGAAAATTGCCTTGGAAAGTCTTGAGTAAGAAGCCTGGATATCAGAAAAGATTGATAAATTCTCCTTGGACCCAAAAGAAAAGCTGTTGGTCCTGGTTTGAATTTGACAGGGCCAGAGACTGAGAACTAACTGTTACAAGACGGAAAGTGCTTACTTTTCTTCTTGTACCTAAACTGGTAAAGTTTACTTTATATAACTTGTGAGAAATTTAATTACAGAGCAAACTTTTTTTATTCTAACTCCATGACTTTGCTAATCCTTTCATCTGCTGAGATTGTTGTTGGCTGGGTAATATGACAGAAAAGGATATTCTCAGTGAATAGGAAGCTTGCTGCAAATGCAGTTCAGTAGGGAAACAAATAGATTTGCTCACTAAGATCAGAAGGAAACTTTTGTGTCTAAAGCTGTGGGTTATTAATTTTAAAAATAGCTTTTTTACTTTGACATGTGTCTTCTAAAAGGAGTTAAACAATTAAAAATGAAATTAAATGTTTTATCACAAGTTCATCTGGAAGTTTTAATTAGTTGTTTCCCAAAAAGCAGACGCAGTTTTGTTTGAATTCTGGCACAGACCTCAAAAATCACTTATTTGCCTAGCCCAGTTAAAATATTGCAGTCATTGCCAGTGAGAAGATATCCAGCAGCCCAACTAAGGGGGCAAGGAAAACCTATAACTAATCTCCAAAAGAGGATGAGGACAAGTAATTACATACTCTCCCAATGCTTTATATTGCCACTAGAGGTATCAAACGCAACACAAGAAATCAAAGAGCAGAAAGAGCCAGGAGAGTTGACTGCGGTACCTTGCTGAGGAAAGATGCCCCCCATTCATCTCTGGCATACAAAACTAGCCAAAACTGAGCAAGAGATGTGAATGAGGAAATTTGAAGGAAGACAGCAAATGCAAGATATATTGTGTTGTAAAACAAGTGACACTCATCTACTAGCAAATTGCCAACATGTCATTCCTAATTTGGTATCTAGTTTTACACTATATGTGCAGACAGATCAGGCCTCTTTCACTGATATGTGTAGAATTTCAGGCAAGAATAATACTGAATGCTAGAAGTGTGAACTTGAATTTCTAGTTGTGTTTGGGGAACTTTTTGATGAAATTATCATTTTCAAGCCATAACAGCTCAGTATTGCTCTAAGATGTCAAAAATTTTATATGTCAAAAACTTTGCTGTTCATCTCTTGAGGATTCATTCTCTGTGTCAAGCATCAACACAAAGTTAACTTCATTTCAAATTTGTACACATATTCATATATCTGTAGGACAAACTCAAACCTGCAGTGACCAAAGGGATATGAGTAACATGAAAGAATCAGCTCTGAAATGTGCAAAGGAAATGAAAAAAGAAATAGTAAAACTACATAATGAGAGGATGTTATTAAGCGTCCATTAGATTTAGGAGTTTATTTTCATTATGTCTCTGATACTGGTTTAAAATGGGACAAATGCAAATGTAGAGACATGTGCCTCCGAAAGAATTCTCTGTCTTCAGAGAATTCACTAACGGGAAAGCTTTAAGAGCCACTGAGTTAGACCTTGGATTTGGAATTGATGTATCTGCCCTTTGCATCTTTAAGATGTTGCACAAACTACTTTAATTGCTAAATAAAACAGTTCAGATCTCAGAGGAGAAGTATTATGTATTTGGCTAAAGGAAAAGGAATCTCATGAAGCAATCTAAATGCCTTCAGGTAATGCAAGTACAATTGCCAGTGAGTTACATGGATGCAATTCAGAACAAATTTTGGGCCCATTTGATGCAATTAAGTATTAATTATTTCACTTTTTCCATTAATATATCAGTAAAAGAAAAACTAAGGGGAGCTGCACAATGATGTAGAACCTGCCCTTCTGCCCCAAAATGAATGAGGCTGTAGTTAGTCAAGCATAGTCTATTCTGCTTCCCCTAAATAACATGACGCTAGAAAATTATAGCAACCAGATTATTTCTAAACAAGCTGCCACAAAACACTGCAAAACACAGTGGTATGAACCTGAACACTTCATATACTCTGTTAAAATTGTCACTGAGGTAGGGAGCCCATAACTACCTTCAGAAAGAGTCCTGTAAAGGATGGCAGTGATCTTTGACGGTTTCTCTGGTACCAAATAGTTTCAGGCTTCCCATATGAAGACTGGTGCTTGAAAAGAAGTTGACTGGAGAGCTCAGGAGTTCTGTACATCAGCAAATAAGGTTGCATGAGGAATGCTGTAGCACTGATAATGAAAGCAAATGTACCTAACAATAAAAGACTTCACTTTCAGTCCAGGAGCTATACTGTTCCATGCTTATGGGAAAAGGACTAGAAATTCCATCTCTGTGAGGTCCATGTCATAAATCCAAGTGAGGTTCCCCACCTATTACTGGGGATTATTTATCCCAATGTGAAAAATGTAACAAGGCACAAAAAGCCTCTACTCAACACATTGAAAAGCCAAAAGGCTTCCTTTCTGTTTGCAAATGGGAGCTAAAACTCTTCTTTAATCATAAATTCAGCTTCAGTGAAACAAACAAACTTACTCAGATATTTAAAAGACAAGAAAATTTTAAATTCTCTCCTAAACTCCTTATACCCAAACTTGTCTCCTTCCAGGGCAGTCGCAAGCATTTCTTTTTTCCAGCAGAGACCTTTTTAATTCCTTATTGCTGTCAGCTTCTTTTTATTTAAGAAGAGAAGCTGTGACAAGATGTGGGTGTGGGAGCCATGTGACAAGAGGCTGTGCAAGGCAAAGTGATTGCTGAAGACATTCCAAACTACCTGCCACTGAGTCTGGAGCTGCCTCTCAGCCCTGTGGCCACCTGGCTACTGCAGACAGCTGGGCATCCACATACCTCCCCTCTGGATGCTGAGCAGCAAACACACTATGGCAGCCAAACCTCACTTTCCCCATCCCCCAGTATTGGTGAGGAATGTGCAGTATCTGTTTTAAAAATGCAGTTTTACCTGTTGGGGTTTTTTTAAGCACTGGAGTTTCTTTAAAAGATAAAAAAAGATCACAAATTACCAGAGACCATTTAATGTCTAAAGTAAATTGTTCCTCTGTTCTCATTATGATGGTTGGTTTATTGGCCCAAAAAGCCCCAGAGCTGATGTGTAACAAAGGAAAATGAAGCACAGTCTGCAGGGACAGGCAGAGCATGGCAGCACAATGAGAAGAAGCTTGCAAGGGCAGGATTTTCTGTTCAAGCATGTACCTGGAACCTCATGTATCCCAAGGTTGGTTGGTCGGTTAGTTGGTTTGCTCGTTTATCTATTGAATGTATGTTAGTTAAGAGAAAAACCACAGTGATGTTCCCAAAGCTGCCCCTCTGGGTTCTGCAGGAATGCATCCTGGCAAACAGATCTGCAGACTTGGAGGAAGTTCAAGTGTTTTCCAGTATATCAACAAATATGACAAGAAATCCCACTATATTCTGAGTGATGCCATAATAATAAGTGAGGAAGAAAGTCGTAACATTAGATAATCCCCATAGAAGGCTAACTCTTTGATCTCCAGCATTAACATGCATGCCTTTACACTTTGTACATTGTAAGCATTTGATTTCTTACCAAAAAAATACAGCTACGAACTCCACTTGAATGTTCCAGAAGTAAAGTTCTCTTTGATCCGGTTATACGCCTTCTAAGCACTAAGGGAGAAAACTGAGGCCTCAGATGACCACAATGAGTAAATGAACAAGTTATCAGGCAAATGCCAAGAACTAATAGCATCTATTTAGTTTAGCTGCTTCTAAATATTAAGTCCATTATGGTCCAGCTTTCTCTACCAGAGTCAGTGCATTATCATGATTTTAATACCTTATCTCCATACACGTTGGCAAGTCTGACACCAGGGCTTGTTTAGATAGGGACTGTTTAGAAGAACATTTTCATTGCCCCATTTTACAAGTAACTTTTGCAACATTTTGTTTGGATAAAATTCATTCTGTCTTGTGTCCTTGACCAAACCCCACCCCCACCCCCCCTCCCCCGGCATAGATTTCTTTTGATTTTATTCTGTGCAGGAAACATTCACATACTTGAGCAAAGGGGGAAATAATGAGCTATGACCTCTCGCGATACTGCTTGTCTGGTTACATCAGTGAACTTTCAGCAGGGGAGCCATTTCAGTGGGTGTCAGGGTAAAGGAAATGACTCACTAGGCTGGCTTATAGCTGCTTGTAACTACAGAGACTGTTAAGTAAATCCTAAATAAATAGCAATAAATAATATAAAAAAAAGTCATGTTTCAGTGCTAGCATTAAAATCCAGTACCTGTATTATTAAAATTAAATTGATGTAAATAATCAAAAGTCTCTGAGCAAGGGTGTTTTTTTTTAATAAAAGAACTGAAATTTTTTACAATCATCAAAGAGAGAGGAATAAACAAAGAGAGAGAAAAAGCCAAAAGGAAGACATTTTCCAGGGTGTAGTGCCAGAATCATTCTTTCACAGGCTTTACATCACCGGGAGCTCAGATTCAGAAGATGTTGAAAATGTATGTCTCCAGAATACACCCATCACCTTTCAAGATTTCAAGCAGGGTTTATTCATGGTTGGGAGCTGCAGTAGTAAAAGGAAGCAGTGAGAATCAGGACACATTCCTGGGACATTATAATGCATATTATGCATTGTCTCAGCTTGACTGTGAACACAGCACTTGAAAATGAACATCAGCTAATTAGTTGCATACCATAGAGGAGGCTTGAACCTATTTCATTTACTGCACAAATGATTTCAGACTATTTTCTTCAATTCAGAAGAGGCACAGCCCTCCACCCCTTTCTTGGACATGGAGTTTTACATGTGACGTGGCGATGCAATCTGGAGCAAAACAGAAACCCTGGAAAGTCACTGACACAAAAATAGCAATAAGAGAATTTTAGCTTCCTTTTTGCTCAAGCAAGTGTCTGAGAAACTGAAATCTGGTTCCTGCTAAAGGAGTTTGCATCTATATCGCAAATGGCACCGCATTATAGATATACCCTAGGCAGCCGTAAAAAAAAGAAGACCACTCACTCTGGTACCACATACTATTTAATTATAACAGCATGCAGTTTAGCTTCCTATCCATACGGATACCCCACACTGAATTCTGTGCTGCCGTGGGTCGTCAGGCTCATCTCCTAGCAAGCTCACATAAACCCCATTCGTTACTTTTACACTCTAATCAATGCTGCCATAGATAGACCCTAAGCTTATACTTTTCTAGGCTAAACTCCTGTCAACCCCATTCAAATGATGCCACCACTTTTGAAATATAAGTACTCCAGTTTCCCCTCTGACAGACCACAAACAGGATAGTGAAAAATTGAAGTCCAAGATATTTAGGTCAACAGCAGTCTTCTGATAGCTCTCTGCGATGGCTCTCGTAACAGGCAGCTGGCTACTGGGAAACTCGGTGAGCACCATAGTATAAATATAGTGAAATGACAAGGTTCTGACGTCTCTCATCCTTGTCACTAATTGCATACTTTCACAGCTCCCTGTAAGCCCTAAAACTCTGTAAACACCAGAAATGTGAAAGTTTTAGAAGATGACTAACAGCCTGAGAGAAGTTGGAGTTGGGAAGGCATAAAATGGAAATAATGTGTGACTGCAAAGGAGACCTTTTTTAGTTATTCCTACTGCTACCGTATGACTTAAGTAAACTGTGCAGCAAATTATGCTCAGTGGACACGAGCTAACTAGTTGTTCATAAGGCCAAGCTGAAAGCTTCCATGGCCGATGGTGTTGAGCCTGCAGTCACCACCTGGACCAGGTAACTCACACCTGCTAAAGAAATGAAAATGTCTCTCCACATCCTAGTGTGTGAGGTGTGTACCAGGGGTCTTCACTTCTCAAGGAAGCCTCCTGTTCTCATGCGCACACACAGAGCTTTGGAATAAATGTTGTTGAACATCACACAAATTGTATGCAATGACCCATCATTTGATTCCATTGATGGTTGCAGAAGTTCAGCAAGTGATAGAGCTGACAACAGCAGGTGAACATGCCTGGTATGTGATGGTATATGTCATGCTGGCACTTTAAGCACCTAACAGCATTTTTCAAGTAAACTAAGTAGGGAATTCTGACTTTGCACTTGTACTTTCTGTTTCTTTTTCCCTGTTTCATTCATTGGATAACAATGCAAAAATTAAAAAAAAAAAAAAGTAAATTAACTATTGCTGAAATATGGCTGCATGGAGCAAGCAAGAGCACCACATTTATGTTACTGACATCAGCTAGGAAGGGATCGATCTAAGTCATAGATGTTATTGTCAACTGTGACAGTATAGCTAGCGAAGAAGGTCTCTGAATAAAGGGAAATTTCTTCTTTGCTGAAGTGGGTTCCCATCCAATTCATGGATAAACTCATTGGACAATGACGTGGCTTTTGCCTCAAAAGCGGCTTTCTGTCAAATCAAGATGGTTTTTCCTCACAAGTATTCAAACCATAAGTAAAATGTAAGCTCTTTATATCTCTGTTTGTAATTCATGTACTGGGAGGAAAAACTAAATATGCTTACATTTAATGAATTTCAAAATTCTCATACTACTCCTAAAACTAAGGTACAGTCTGACATCAGAGATATGTCACTACTTTTCTTCTCAGGAATGGCAGCGGTTGGGAGTTGTCAGGCTGACTTTTTTCATACTTATCTCCAAAATAAAATCTTTCAAAGCTAGAAAATGACATCTGAATTTCTTGTCCCTCGATTTTTCTCCCCTTGCTAATGCTCTCAGTTTTGTTGTCATGAGAACATACACACTAAATCCCCTACAGTGAACCTTCACAGCACCTTTTTTGGTACAGTAGATTGGATGTTTCTTACTCTTTCATTTGATCTCCGAAATAGTTTGTTAAGTTTTCCTCCAAAGGAATGTTCTTATTGATTGCTTATACGGCTGTGAAGCATATTTGCTGTATTAACAGAAATGTTTGCATTTCGTCCTTGTAAGTTCAGAGGTAGAACTGTAGTAACAGGATTCTATTTTTGTTTCCAACTAATGTCTATATTAAGGACCTCCTAACCTTTAAGGCAAGCATTTTCAAATCAGTTATGTTGAGGTTTTTTAAGAGGGAGGATAGGGAAGAATTGAGAATCCAAATGAAATTCTATTTATTCTTTCACAGCCGTTCACACATCCACAAGTGATCAGCTTGGAAAAGTCCAGACAGAATGAACTGAGTAACGTAATTGAGGAGTCTGAATCAGAAAAATAAATTAAAGAGAGACACTGAATAAGAATAGTAATAACTTTTAACCATTATTTAGCTGTAGTGGTAGTGTTGTAATAGACATAAGAAATGACCCAGAAATATGTAACAGAGCTCAAAAAAAGTGATAGAAATAGGACACCAACAATATTATCTGTTACATACTGATTGAATGACAGAACTGGAAAGTAAAATATTGAGTATATCTTTTTGTATGGTTTATGTTGGATAAGAAGCTAGAAAAGGTCTCAAGAAGAATTTTTCCTATATTAAGAAGTCTCAGGGACTTCAGAGTTTTGTGCTTTCCTGTGATATTCTAATCACTAAAGATTAACAGTACTGATATTCATTAAGGAAAAACCGAATATGTTTCCTGGGAGGATTGGACTCATGTTCTATCTGTTTGAAAAAACCTTTCTACAGAAAAACAGTTCACATTAATCAGCTATGATCTTTGCATCTACTGGAATCATGTTAAGCAGAGCACACCTTACTTTGGAATTGCACGTGCATAAATATCAACAGAATGTGGCTATATATGAGAAGATGAAAAGTGAAGAAAAACAACACCACTTCTGCAACACTTCTTTGTCATTTATACAAGCAACTTAAATGATCTCAATTATTCTTGGAGTCAGAGACAAAAAAAATAATATTATTGTTATTTTAGCTTGGGCTGGATAGGAGCAAGTGGGAGCATGTAAAAGTGGAAGCAGTAATCAGAAAACTATGGGATCCTTCCACCACTAACTGGAGCAATACATTCTGCTCTCCATCTCCCTAAACTAAAGGACGGTCTTCTCCATGAATGATTCATACACTTTTCTCTCTTATATTTAGAGTTCAGAGAATACAACTGCAAAGCACAAAGCGATACATACTGTGGAGGTCTGGAGGATATGTTTACGTAACTGTATCAGGTGCTTGTATGATTTCAAAAGCTACACTTAGACTCATCCTAGAGAAATGCTAATCTTCCAAGGATGAAGATGATAAAGGAAAAAGTATCAGTGGTGAGACCTTTAGCAGAGGATGGTGAATTTGGCCACTTTCCACATTGAGCAGGGCTGTTCAGTGCACTTTGGCTTATGAAGATGCAGCTGTATTCTTCCTCCATGTTACATTTTATTTTCTCAGAACCATTTTGTTACATAGATTATACAGATTTCAGTCAGTGTAGCCATTTGTCAAGTGTTATTAAAGCAATATGCATCCTTATGTGTATTCTGTATGTGAATGGATGGAAAGATTGCTTCAGACTTTGGTGTTAGTCTAAGCAGAACACAGCCCTAGGTACAAGAGAAGTCTGTGGTATCCTTACTGGATAGAGAGAAGTGTTTACTTCAAGCTTAGTCTTTGACAGCACACTATTTTATAGTATAAAATTTTATAGCATGTACATCTGACTCATACAAAGTCAGAAAAAAAACCAAAACAAACCCAAAACCCAGAAGAAAACAGAACTAGAACAAGAATCTTTAAACCTATTTTTGCCACCAAGCAAAATCGGAAAAGAAGTGCAGACATGAAGTGCATTTTAGCCCCTTCCAAGTACTGTTGCCTTCACAATAATTTCAAAATGATAAAAACTTCTTTTGTAGTAAGAAAGCAGCTCCCCAATGTTTTAGAGACATAAAGACATTAGAAACGTTTGCAGCCATTTCATTGATTTTTAAAAGAAATCTAAACAATGCAATTCTGTCAGCTAATTAAAAGGGTTCTTTAAAGTTGCATTGAATTTCTTCTACAGGATCATTACTTTCCCTGCAGCAAATTTTGGTACTTTGTTTTAAGGTTTCAGATTAAGGAAAAAAAAAGTGGAGGGGAGACAATAAAGCTATACAGCAACACCTGCATACAGAGGAGCATGGACCGTTTGGTACAGCCAGTTAAAGCAGGTACCATCAATTGAGCAAGGATTTGAATGCTTTCTGGTGAAAAAGTCTTAGAGACTAGTGTTTTCAGAAAGAATAATATCATAAACTATACAAATAAAGTGATATTTATCTTTCTTCTTATGTCATATATTAAAAAGAAATAGTTATGAAGGATAAAATTTACAGTTCCTCTTACTGATTCAGCAGGGAACAGCTTCTGACCCTGTCATTGTGCAGTACTTGCTAGTATTATTTCTTACTGGTATTCCCTAGGCACAAATGTGATTAAAAAGACTTTTCAAAGGTCACTGGGCAGAATGTCTATTCTCCATCCTAAGACATGAATTACAAAAAATAAAGCCACAAAGAAGACGACTGAACCACTGACGAAGCAGCGGAGCAGGACTTTGCAGACCTGAACTCAAGACCCTGTTCTGCTCTTGCAAGACAGGCAGATGGAGATAAATTACTTCAGTATGTCTTCAACATCCCTAAGTATATCAGCATACTTTTTTTCAATCCCATTTGATATTCCTCTGCTTTCTCAAGTGTCTAGACATCTCTGAAAACCTGTTACTTAGTCTCCTGGAGGGATAGTGATACTACCTCATTTAGGTGTTGAGACTCCTGAACAGTTATTTCAGGGACTGTAGAGTACAAACAAGTCAGCATGGCGGAGTTAACAGCCTAACATTTTTCATAACCCATACTAGGATCCAAGGCAAAAAAAAATGAGGCTTAACTTAGGCAATTAAATCTGGACAGTATGAATTACATTCAGTTTTCAAAATGTAGCTGATAAACTCACTTTTTCAGAGAGGCCTGGGGCAGATTCGCACATTAAAAGGTATGAAACTTGTATATTATGGTAATGGAAGCCATGAAAATAGACAAAGATAAATAACTACATTTGAGAGTGTACTCTGTGAATTTCCTAAACATAAAGACAATTATCTTATTACAATATTAAAAAAAAAAGTATTAGAAAGTTAACCTTGTCAGATAGCAGAAAAAATCTTGATATTTTAGCTTGTTGAGATGAGATCCCTGGGTTGGAACTGGATTAATTGATGCAATAACAATCAGAAAAATCAAATTTCTGTTACTCCTAAGCACTGGGAGCTGACCAAATAAACCCATTCATAGTTGCCCCATTTCCTCATGCTCCCTCTTTTTGCACAGAGCTATTCAGGAGTCTCTATCCTGCACTTGTGGGTTAAAGTCTATTATGGTGTGTGTAGAGACAGGGAAGAGGTTTGTGTCCACACCTCTGCCAAAGCTCATCCACCAACCAGATAATCTTCTTGCTGGTAGTGGACAATTAACTATAATTGCCCTTTTTTTTTTCTTAAGTATATAAACCAGGGACATCTAAAATGAGACAAAGAGAATGTCTCAGATGAAATCAAATGGGACCTTTTCAAAATGGGGAGCATTCCAGTGGTTTTAATTACAAGCCTAGGAGCAAGAGTTAAATATGCTTGAAGATACCTGCTCTTTCAGCTGAGCCTGGTGAGCTGGTAGGGAACTTTTCGAAGTCTGTCTGCTTTACAGCACACAGGTTTTATAGCCTCTCACTCCATTAAAAAAAATAAATAAATTGGAAGCCTCAAGGCAGCCACATATTTAGAAGCAATGAAAACCCAACCTGTCTACCTCTAAAGCATTTAAAGGCAAATATATTTGGGCTTACAACTCAGAAATGAAAGCATAGCAGGATGAATTAAAACACTGTGACTTTGCTGTAATCTATGTTGCTACTTATGGCATGAGTCCGAAGATCAAAAATTCATTCTGTGTGTCTTAATATTTAATAGAAATAAAGAATCTCTGTGCTGACAAAATTAACGTTGTGAACAAATGTATCTCATTACAATGTCAAACTACGTAAAACCATATTGGACTATTCCAGGAGAGTCAAAACCAATTAGTTGTATCAGAAAATCTACCAGACAGCAAAAGAGAGAGGCCTGTGAACTTCTGCAACTGGTTCAGAGATTAAAGAAACTTCAACACAGCATGGGGACGAGGGATAAAGTGAGTGGGTTTAGAAAAACTACAAGACAGCTGAGAAGTTCATGGCCAATTTTAAAACTTACCAAGATTTAGGATAATTTCTTTCAATTTAGAACTGACTTTCTAAGCAATTTTAGACCTCTTTTCTTTCTAGAAATAAAATCATGCTCCCATAATTTACATAACATGCAAATCAATTAAAAAAGATTCTGTACAATATTTTAAAGACATTAAAGGAAGCATTTCCTAGCATAAATTCTGGCTCACTATCATACTCATTTAGTGTTCTGCAATTCTAAGAATATTCATAAGCCTGTTTATTGAGGAAAGATGAACATTGTGAGGCAATGTAGCTTACCATGTAAGACAGCCAATTATGGGGACTTCTTTGGATTCTCTTTGTTAACTCTTTGAGCTAAACATCTCATCTAACTAAAATATGGAATCTGCTCTACAGCTTCACAAAAAAAATATGGTTTCTTGTGTCTTCTATTTGTCATCTTCTCCCTTGTCCAATTTGCCACCATATGAAACTTTTACACCAAAGAACAAACTTTGCAGAAGGTCAGATTTTAATTTCTTCCTCTGTCTTCCTTCTACTGACTGTATATGAACCGGGGAGTCAAATACACATTGGAAATATTGAAGAATTAAAAGACTTTTTCATACCAATTAAAATTTGAAGGAAATTTGAAAAGTTTTCCAAGGCAGCCATTTCCCACAAAGCCTGTGCTCCAGATGATGCATTTTCTAGAGTTTAGTGGGGAAATTAAACTTTAAAAAAAAAAATTGAGGAGGCAAATACCCTGCTGTTTGGGATTGTAACATAAGGAGGCATTTGCTCAGATGTGGTACACCAAACATAATTGAAAGATACCTATTGGTCTGTGGAGAAAAGATTTGCAAAGATAGCTAATTAACAGAAAATAAGAATATGTATTTAGTGGGATTTACTAAAAGAGATTGTGTCCAATATTCAATGGAGTCAAGGAGAGTTAGATATCAAGCCTAGTTTTATTAACCTCATCAGAGATCGATTCCCACAGACAGAACCTCATCTTAAACCCTCCTTTGCTAGGTTTTATCAAAACACATGTCACCCTACATTTTATGAAAGAAAATCCTTGGGGTTCACAGGATGAATGTTGCTTTGATAGTTTGTAGGATTATGAACACCTGTTAAGTGGCATTGTCTCTATTTCCAGCAGTGGATTTTGATAAAATCTATATTCTGCATTAGCTGCAAATTTACGCAAGGGGATATAGAAGAACACCAGCGATGTCACATTAAAACTCTTTTAAGCACATATCTAATTTGGGTAACTTTCAACAAAATGTATCTGAAAAAAATGTCAATGTTATTTAGCTTAAGATGGGAAAGCTGAACAGAAATTTAAATGACAGGGGTCTTTTTACAAAGAGATAGTGCCATTTTTTAGCAGAGACATTTCTCTTCACAAGTTTTTCAAATTATATGTTCTTGTGAAGGATGTTAAATGTCTGGGTTGTAAATTTCAAATTGTCACTGCATGATGAACTCCAAGATGAGAAAGGAAGGAAAGAATTACTTGTTTTTAATTCAAGCTGAACATAAGCTATTGAAAATTCATATTTCATTTGTGGATTTTGCTTAACGTTCACAGAAGCTGGAAATGCTACTTCAAGGCTTGCTAGCAGAAATAAGCCAGAAAAAAATCTGTTATGCTGCTAGTATTTCATCATTTTGAAGCAAAAATTAGAGCTCGATGAAACTGAGAATTTCCACTTTTTAAGAAATTTTCAATAAACAATTCTTTACATCTGCTTGGAGGTAAAAAAATATAATTCTTTACTGATCTACTCCAACTATTTAATTGAGTTTGACTGGTGCATGAGGCATAGCATCAAAGCAAATATAAAGTCTTCTAACCCAAGAAGTTATAAATATTCTGATATGATTCCATCAAAAACTTTAAAAATGAAAATTCATCAGAAACAGCTGATTTCCTATGCAAATTTTCATTCTGAGGGAACATTTGTTTCCAAGAGAAACACTCTTGGCCAGCTCTAGAAAGGATGCCATGCAGCCATGCTGACAAAAGGTTCTACCTAAAGTTTTACTCCTGTAAAGAATATGAAAAGTGTGAAATATCAGAATCTTAAGGATTTACTCCAAAGTGGGGAGTATCACTTGATTTTGTGATACACTAAGTTGCAGACATCTGACAGGGAAAGGAAAAGGACATATTTTTCCCTAAGGATCATGACGACATACTGGACAAAAATGTGTGTCAGGGACCTGCGCCAACAGGATTAGGCTTGAAATTATTTAATAATTCAGAGAACCTCTGCACTGCTAAGTCAACTTGTATGACTTTGGGCAGGCACAATCTTTCTGTACCTCAACCACAGCTGTTCCTTCTAGGCTCATTTAGATTTTCTAAAGGACTCTGAATCTCCTGAAAAAAAAGATGCAAGCTATTGTATGCTGTCCAAATCAGTCTTGGCTCAAGAGCTGTTTGTCTTGGAAACAGCAAAGTGTCCAGGCATGTTACTGCAAAAGCCCCATTTTTTGCAAGAGATTCAAAACAAAGTACTGCAGTAACATGGAGAAAGCAGCTAGATTAGTCCCTTGGTTGTCTTGATAAAAGGAATTATAACTATTTTGCCATAACAGGGGCAGATATAATAGAGGAAATAATATTTACCATCAGCACAATAAATCCCAATTTACCACCATACAAGAGAGTAATGGGGAGACTGTTGATGGATTAACTGGCGCTTCTTTCCCCTGACTCTTCCATGGACACAACATACGTTGACGTAGATTTATATATTTTTAAGCAGAACTGTTATGGATCTTTTATGGAAAGAAATGTTGTGTACTCTAATTCAAAAGGGATTTAAGGAAATTAAGTAAAAGTGGGGAACTGGGCTGGGGAAGGAGGGGAAATAAACTTGAACAAGAACCTCCCTGTACATCAGATTCAGAAAAGCATAGCAAGTAGTTTTGTGCAGACATGAATTACAAGCATATTTTATTTATAGATGTGTTCACCTGTGGAATTCATTCCAGTGTACCAGGAAAAAATATCATAGTGGCCTCATAGCCACCATTTGCTGCATACTCCTGGCAGTTCCCAAAATGTCTCGGAAGAGAACACATTCCAGCTGTCTCCTGCACTCATCCTCTGCCTGAGATGCAAGCATAACAATGCAAAGAGAGCAAAGCTACTCCCCTAACAAAGGCAGCATTAAATACTGGCAAGGAAATAAGAAACAAAATATTCCCTTCAAACATAGGGAATGCACATAAGTTCACATTTTTTTCTTCTGCGGGTTTTCTTAGTAAGGGTTTGTGTATCTGAGAGATTAAAAATGTAACACATACTTGCTTCAGTTGCTATGGTAATTCTGTTTTTTTCTTTATTATTATTATTATTATTATTATTTTACTGAAGAGCACTGTAAACAGCTATATAAATGTCCAGAACACAAAACACAGCTTTGCCCCAGGCATCTTCTGTTTACACACCCCTCTTTTCTAGCAAAACTTTATTATTGTTGTTTTTAATGAAAATGCACACTCTATGCATTGAAGCAAAACTGAAGCAGAGAGGTACAGGAAATTGAATCCCCACTAATGAACAGTATGGTATTTGAGATTGTTTCAGAACCCAAATGTCACGGATGTTTAGGTGGAAATCATTTGTCATCTCACAAATTCAGAAAAGGAGGGCTATGGACAGTACTTTCAGAGTAATCATCTTTGCAGTATCACCAAGTCACCACTAGTGGAAAGGGACTCCTGTGGTAGATGTCCTGGTGAAAGAGCTAAGACAATGGCTTGAAATGAGCATTTGCTGCCCTGCCTGTCCATGGAGATATTGCCAGGCATCAGAAAACTTTGCAAATTAGAAGTAGCCAAAATCTTGAACATGCTTACAGTTAATTCACTCATATTGCCTAATTTAGTAGGATACTGAAAGTACCTGTCTGGTTTGACAGGCACTGGCCCTAGGCAAGCATCCTTAATAGAGGAAGAGATGCTTTTCTGAAGGATTGGAGATATGCAATTGAAAAAAAAAAGGAAGAAAAAAACAACAAAATAAAAGGGCATTGAGAGTCAGACAGAACATGAGGAAAAAGCATCCCCTCAAAACTGGTTTTGATAGCAAAAGGTATTCAAGCACAATCACAGAAATGCAGAAGCCTCACTGGAGGTCTAGTCAGCTCCCTGCCCAGTGTTACACCAAAGTGTGGAGGCACTTGCACTGTGCGCCTGTGTGCACACAGCCCTTTCCAGAGCACGGGGAGTGGGAGCATATAAACAGCAATCCATCACAGTGTGGGTGGAGCAATGCTCAGGAGAGCAATTTTAGCATGCAGAAAGATGCAGAATACTAAAGCCACAGGTTAGGGAAGAGGAGATGATTAAAATGAATGGCTAAGACAATGCAAGGAGAAAGGTAAAATGTGAGACAGAAAACAGCAGACAAAAGGGAAAAGTAAAGAGGCAATAAAGAGATACAACATTTTTCTTACAGGACATGCGTCATGGTTAGAAGGATATTGCACCTTTCTGCTCTTCTCTGA
>JBCJKH010018184.1:1372-11899 GCA_039877255.1 Loriculus beryllinus | reverse complement strand
GCATCTCCCATACAAAGACAGGCTGAGAAAGTTGGGGCTGTTCAGCCTGGAGAAGAGAAGGCTGCATGGAGACCTCAGAGTAGCTTCCAGTGTGTGAAGGGGGCTATAGGGATGCTGAGGAGGGACTCTTCAGTAAGTTCTTTACTGTGAGGGTGGTGAGGCACTGGAATGGGTTGCCCAGGGAAGTTGTGAATACTCCATCTCTGGCAGTGCTCAAGGCCAGGTTGGACAGAGCCTTGGGTGACATGGTTTAGTGTGAAGTGTGCGTGGGGGGTTGAATTTGGTGATCTTAAGGTCCTTTCCAACCGTAACTATTCTATGATTCTATGACCTGAAATTTTCTAGTCAGTGGCTCAAAAAAGGTTTTATGTAAAATATTACATCCTCAAAGATGACTTGGCTGAGGTACAATGTGTTTATTGACTAGCCAGTGTAAGACCAGTATAAACAACCACAAAAACAGTTGTTTAATGCAGACAGCAGCTCTGCTTTACAAGAAGCTCTTCTGGGAGCATATGGGATTAGTTTCCCATGTGAAAGTGGTCTTTTCTTCCCTTCATACCTGCACATCTGTATCCACTTCCACCTTCATGAATCTCGCTTTACCTTTTGGCTGCATTCTACATTTACATTTTGGCTGCAGTCACACCATGGCTGCATCATGTGACTCTCCAGATGACAGAGGGATATCCGTGGGAGTGCTGGTTAGGATAGGATCAGGCAGTCTGTTCTGTATGGCAGATACATTATCTGTATTTAAGATAGGCTGGGTACAAATTTCAATGTACATATGTATTGGCATACCTTGGTATACAAACCACTGTATTCCTATACATTCTTTGCCGAACTGGTGTTCTAGATGAGCACCCATCATACAGTTTGGTAACAGGTTTGGTAACAGTTTTATATTTTACATATAAAAGTACCATTTATCTCATAAGTTACTGTTATTGCAATGGATTTTACATTTTTGTTTTTCCTATTGGTTGGAAATGAGGTTGCTTTCTCCAGGTTAGTATTTGCTGTCTGGCTTTCTAATCAAGGGTTCTAGCATGCAGAAGATGAAACCAGGTGAAGTTATTGAAACCTGCCTGATGCAGATAATGTACTTAGATTTCCTTGTAGTGGATATTGCCCGATATTGTCACCTTTTTACAACTAATGGATTATTAGCATTGCACACACTACAAAATCAACAGTCATTTACTATAAATCTTCTATTTTCTTTAGTAAGGCTCTTTGGAAAGAAGCCAAGTATTGGCATTTTGTGTGACTCACTGGGGTAGGTAATTCTTAATCTCTGAAGAATATGCATTCTACAGTCCTTGGAAAGTACACTGTACAGAAGGTATTTGATTTGCTTAATGTATTACCAAATGCTTGATTAGTAAATAATCTTTACCTAAGTGAACTTTGCTTACAGAGCAATTCCATGCTAGATAGAGTATACTACAGACTTAAATGAGAACGTTTTGTGTTTTTCAAACCTGTGATCTGAAATGAAAGCACAGGAGGGAGTTATGCTTTTCTATAAGCTCTTAGAAAAATCCAACCCCACCCCCCCAAAAAAAAATGCCTGTAGCTTTATGTTTTGTTGTTTACTCTTTATGTGAACAAGGCTCATCCGTACAAGCAAATCTTTCTAGAAGATGTTGCTGTTATTACTGATGTGGATGTGTAGAAAACGTGTGCTAATGCATAGACATGCAGAGTAGCTATTTCTGATGTTGAAATTGTACAGAGTTAATGAAATTGCATGGTTTTGTGGCAAGACAGCAAAAATGTAGTTATTCAGAGGCAGGGTTGTGAATGCTTTTGGTTGTTTTATGGCATTGGACTTGGTGAAGTTCCCTTTGTCCCATGAAGTAGAAAGTCTGAGTTTGGAATGAGATACATGCTAGATTTTGTAAACTTGTTCACAGTGTTTCCTCTCAATACCCATCATCCTTATACCATGTGTTCTAAACCAAACAGATTCCAGATGAATGTTGATGTCTACAGTGCAAACATCTGTTTTATCATACTTTAGTACTGGTGAGTTATTTCCTTGGTTCAACATTAAGTTGTCTATGGAAAAATTATGCATCTATGAACTGATGAGGTCCCATTTTTCAGTTCCTCTAGCTTCAGCCAGACTTTACCATGTAAGATGCACTGTGGTTATTATTTCAACTGGGCCTTACTCTTTTAATAGCATTTAAATTTGCTACTGCTCTTTACAGAAATGTTTATGTTTTTCATAGTAGAATGTACGAAATAGGTTCTTATAACCTAGTTTACCTAAATTTAACCTTTTTTTTTTTATTTTTGCTATTTTTTTGCCTTATTTGGGTTACTCTTTCTCTTCCTATAATCTTGTATGTTTGAAAGTTAGCTGTAAAAACCTGTGCTAAACTTCTCACAGTGTGATTTACTTCATAGAAGTCACATTTCATATTTAGTTGCTTACTTCATTGGGCTTACTTGCTTAAGTGCTCTGCTACATCAGGCTTTAAGGATTTAATCCCTTACAACACTAAGTATTGCATCATGTATAGAAGATTAAAAAAGCCAGTGATGAAGCTGGATAATGCTAGGAACCCAATTTCTGTGTTAATCTGAGAAGAACTGTGTCTTCTCAGACAAGTGAGTTTTTTCTCCCAGATTAATTTCTGGTTTGAGCCTTTGAGAGTTTGGATTTTTCTGAAAGAAGCTGAAGCCCAGGGTTGTTCTCAGAAGTGCATGAAGAAGGCAGGATCAAAGTCTCTTCCCTGTGAGGGTGCTGAGGTGCTGGCACAGGGTGCCCAGAGAAGCTGTGGCTGCCCCATCCCTGGCAGTGTTCGAGGCCAGGTTAGACAGAGCTTTGAGTGACATGGTCTGGTGCGAGGTGTTCCTGCCCATGGCAGGGGGTTGGAACTGGATGATCTTAAGGTTCTTTTCTAACCCAAACCCTTCTATGATTCTGCAGTATTGGCTGAGCAAAGTCAAGTCTAACACTCAAGGCATTAACATTTCTCTTACTACAGTGCCTTAATTTTTAATAAAGCCATGCTGTTTATTCCGAAACTTCAAGGAATGTCTCAGTATCGTTTTGAAATTTCCAGCTAGTTTCTCTTAACTTTATTTGTTTGTACTTCGTGTATCTTAGTCCCATGGAACATTTCTACGTGATCAAGCATAGGAAGTTAGAAGTCCACAGAACAGAAACGTAGGGGCTTCCTTAGGGGGGAGGAATAATGGAAAGTGGGGGTAGTTGTCGTTGGTAAAGTGGATGGAAGTAAGGTTAATGAAATGAGGATTCTGGTAGGATTATTTTTGTTGTTGTCAGAAAATGATTTTTCAAATGCAGAATGCTTTCTTATCATGAAAAGAATTCTCATCATTTTGTTGAGAAGCAGATGAGCTGCTCCATTCTATCTCTGTTTTCCAGCCAAGCAATGAAGAGCCTGAGGGAAGCATGGGGATAGTTATTTCATTTACTAAAATGCAGCTGCTATTTCTTCATTTTCAAGACCTCCTTGTGCAGGAAGCTTCCAGATCTGAAGATCAACAGTCACTGCTTCACATGTCCCAAACTGGAAACTATTCCACACATGACGTCTTGTAAGACACTTGGAGACATTGCTCAATATAGAATCACAGAATCAACCAGGTCGGAAAAGTCTTTTAAGCTCATCCAGTCCAACCGTTCTCCAGCACTGCCAAAGCCACTACTAACCTATGGCACTGAGGGCCTCATCTGTACATTTTTATGTGCATGGTTTTGTTTTGGCACTATACTGTGGAAGGAACTATTGCCATTTAGACAAGCTCTGTTTGGATCGGGAAGGCACTTAGAAATACATATCACTGCTTGCAGAATTGGGGAGCTTTATACCTTATGAAGCAGCTTTCTGCTATTCCAGTCCTTTTTTATTTTCCTAACACAAATGTCTTTATGTGGACTGGTTTACTCATTGGTTACGTCAGGCATGTTTCATGTGTCACATTATTATTTACCATTGGAATTGATCCACTTCTGACTTCTTGGGTGAAATGAATAGCATTGTTGAAAAATGTAAGCTGCTTCTGGCTTCATTTATAATAGGCTTGTATGGCCATAGTCATGATGACATCTACAGTTCATTATTAATCTCCAGCAATTTGAGCAGGGAATTCTGAGGCTTGGTAAATTGGAAGATTAAATTATGCCTTTCTTGGTCCTTCTAGATGTCACCAGTTTGTCTTTCACACATCTATTATTCCTGAAGGGTGGCTTATTAGTTACAAGGAGTTTAAAAGTCACAGCATTATACAATTCCTTCCTGTTTCAACATTTCAGAGTCTGGTAGTAATATATACACTTTTAACAGAAAACTTATAGTAAGTTAACAATACAATTATCCCTTAATGTCTGTATTTCCAGGAGTTAAGAACAAATAGCTGTGTGTCAGCCTCACACGTCAAATAGGTGCATATGATTAACTCATATGGCTCACACAGGTTTTCTCACTGCACTTTGATTTTTATCACATCGTGTGAGTCAAGGTCCAGTAGCATCAATAAAAATATGGATTAGAAGCATCCACTGACTATAACTGTGTTCTAGGAAATGGTATTCAAAATTCAGGGTTTGGGATTCACGCTTTGAGGAAGGTATAGTGGAATGCTGTGGTACAGAGGTGTCTTATGGAAAGAAACCATTCGTGGTCAGTGAAGATCCTTTTCAAGGTTGTTAACCTCTGTATCCTTTAGTTACAATTAGACAACTGCTTAAATTATTGCTGCAGTTTCAGTTGGAACATACTCCACAACCAAACCAATTGTGTAACACAGCTGTTACATTTTGCCCCATAACCTTTCAAGCGTGGCTGAAGTAATCTCTGGGTAACTTCTAAGATAGTTGCACTGGTAAATCTTTTCATATGCATGTATTTGAATATTAATTAGGTTGTTAGGCTGATTACCATTATTATTACTGCATTTTGTCAAGCCATAGGACTGCCATCCACCAGTTCTATGTATTGGTTTGCAATCTTGCCTAAGGTATAATAGCTTGACAACTGTTGTGATAAAATTTCAGGGGTATTTGTTGTATTCATGTGTTGTTGCTAAAATGTCTAATTCTGTAATGTAAATGCAGTGGAAGGTTATGATAGAGGTTTTCTATTAGAAATATTTACATCTGAGTCATGTATGAGTGCATGTTCTGTGCAACTGAAGATTCAGAATCATACCTTGTTCTATTTCATTTTCCCTTAATAGCAGTCATACATTTTCTTCCTCTCTTATCAGGCTCAGCTTCTGCATCAGAATGGCATGTTCCCATTTGAAAAGATTTTGAACAGAGGTGTTTCTCAGAATCCTGGTATCTTACCCAAAACTTGTCTGGCAGCTCCAGAGATCAGTGGTGTGAGCTAAGACAACCCGTTACAGTGTGATTCTTCCCCAAGTTCATGTTCCTCACTGAGGAACCATGTCATGACAAAGTATTTTGAGGTTAGTGTGAAACTTGAAGCCTTATTTTGTTAACAAATAGTAGGTCCAGATTTGTTCAGCAAATTTGCCTCTCATAGAAATCTGGGTTATCTCGTCTGTCTTTTTGCTCTTATTGCAACTCAGGTGAAAGGAACATGATTTTTATCATGTAAGATATGATGGAGCATATCATATGAATTAGAGTAGTATCATTTTGCTTCTCTAAATCTGCATGCTTTGGTGGAGGGACTTGAAAGAACAATGATAGAAGTTTTCTGTTGAACATGAGAGGAGATAAGTACTTAGGTAAGTGCCCAAGCCAACAACATAGTAAAAAAATGAGGCACTTCAGTTTCCTAAAGCTCAAATTATGTTTTTATGAGAAAATTCCAAACTGAACTACTGGAGTTTGTGTAGTAAGTGTCACAGTGATGTTTTGTACTGCCTTTAATGAGATGAACCCACAACTTGCAGCATGAGCTATATCTACCTGTCCTGGAAGTGTCTTCATGTGGGTCTTCCTTAAGGTGGGGTAGCCATTCAGTCTTCATTTTGATACTCTGGGTAGGCTGCCTGGCCTTTCAGTCGTATTGATAGTGGGCAGCTCTATTGGATTTGCCATGGCTGTGGCCATGGATGATGTTTCTGTAACATCTGTGGGACTGGAAGGTGTTCACCACCTTGCCTGTGGTAATAGTGAGGCAGTTACATTACATCAGTATACTCTGTGCGTGTCACTTTTCTGTATCCCTGATCTCATAATTTAGCCAGAATAATTTTTAAGCTGCATAAGTAAGAACATTTCTGCAGTGCGCATTTTTAAGTTCTCTTCTAATGGGGAATTTTTTGTCCTTTGCTAGGCCTTTGTATTCTAATGGTTTGCAGAGGTTAATAGGGGTGTCTTGTCTTCAGATTTTAACGCTACCATTATATGGCTGCAGAAAATAGTTTAGTGATACAACCTTTATACTTGTAAGCCTGAGGATCCCTGGATGTGTAGGTCAGATGCACTGTATTAAGGCTCTTCTTCACTCAGAGCCACTAAAATATTAACCTTTTTTTGTGTTTGCATGCAAATAACTGTATATTGTGAGGGCTGCACAATTCCCAACTCCCTCCCTCCCACTACTCCCACCCCGAGCCTTTTTATGATGTGCCACTGAGCTGAAAATAAGAACCTATGTCCCTTTCTTGGGCTCTGTTCCAGCAGAGATTGGGTACTTGGGAACAGATACTCTTTATTTGCAGTTCTTACCCAGTTCCTTTAAATCACAGCACTGAGATGCCAGCAATCCAGATAGCAGAGATTCTGCCTTGTTTCTCCCATAAAGAAATCTGATTTGGCAGTTTTCTATTCTTTGACTGGAACATTTCAATGCACCTTAATTTTTCTGTATTTCAACTTTCTGTAAAATACTTCATGCTTAAAAGAAGATGTATCATCTCCGAAGCAAGAGTCACATGTTTAATTGCAAATGACTTAAGCTTACTGCATTTTGGTGTAATTCTGTGATGTCCTCACCCAAGAAACAGCACATGATTATTTGTAAGCTTGCCATATCTACGAGGAAATTTGATAAGGCTTTCAGAATCTGCATTGTAAGGCCAGTAATTGCTGTGATCCAATAAGGGAGCCCTCTGTGGTGGCATCACTCGAGAGAGTAAGCGTGGTGTGACTGCTGCTGGCTTCTCGGATCATGCTGTCTAATGAAAGATTAATGAGGAGATGAGGCTTTGTAACGAACATCTAATACTGCCACCAGGTCACAAGTTTGATTTGAACCAATCAATGTCATTCATTCTCCTAAAGGTAGCTAATGATAGCATGCTTATGAGAAATGAAATGGCCTGCAATCTAAGACAGCCTGCTTGCTCTTACTGTGTCAGCTTTAAAGAAACAGCATTCATTTTAGAATGTAACCTAAGCCTCAGGAAGAAAGAAGAGTTTAAATTCTGAGTGAAAATGTGAAAAAAATGTTATTTTTAAAATGGAAGTCAAGAAATCTGAACTAAGGAAAACCTTACATTAAAAATAAATTAGAATTATAACTCGATGAAACATAAGGGGGGAAAGAAAAAAGAGTCTTGTATTCTCAGAGTTATTAACTCTGTGAAAGAGAAAAGAGACTTTGATTTGACCTTGGGGTTTAAGGATCAGATGTACATTAATGTCTATGTTCTTAATCTGAGGAGGGACTCATTTGCTTATGAAGGGCAGGGGGTCAGCTCCTTACCTGTGTGATGTTGACCCACCTGAGGGAAGAGGGAAAGAAACGGGACCGTTATTCTTCTCCTCTTGTACTACAAAAGGGCCAGATAGGTTTCTGACACACCCAGATGAGTTGTCTGGGGGATTTTGTTTGGTTGCTTAGTTTTAGGTCTGGGTTTGGTGTGTTTTGGTTGGTTGGTTTTAATTATACCAATAATACTAATTCCTGAAAGTAAGTCTATGACACAGAGGAGGGTATGTATTCAAGTATTTCCCTCAGAGGTAATCCCATAAGAGACTGAACAATCTGAGAATTAAAGGGCAAAAACAAAAGAGCAGGATGGTCTGCTGAAAAACTGCCTGTTAAAACCTTTGAGCTAGATTTTGCACTTGCTTCTGAGTGCTGTTGTGCTGTGAGTTACTGTAGCTACACATGGAATGTGATACTGTTAAGATATGAACTTGACTTTTAACAATGTTAATTCCTAAAACCTGGAACAAATTGAAATTGTCACCAAAAATACCAGTTTCTCATCAAGCTGTCAAAATATCAAACCCAGATCTAGAAAAAACATTAAAAGCTGGGAGAATTTTCATGCTGACATTATTTGATAGCAGTCCGGGTGCACCAAAGCGCTCCCTTGCAGTGAGTAAGCAGTTTATTTGGTGAGTAAGCCACTTCTAAAGCACAGAGCAGCAATTCTAAGAGCAATTTCAGGCTCGTATTTTACCACTTTTACACAGTTGTAAGAAAGATGTATATTGTCATTAGATGACATTTCTTAATGTTTAGCTTCTTAGTTTTCCATCGTATAATAGGGATGAGAACAAGTTCATCACCCCAGCTGCAATCTGGGGATCTTCGCTTCAGTCACTGAAGTGCTATCATTTTTATTTGATTTCTTCCCCTCTGTATTGATTGCAGTTTCCTTCCAGACTGCACTGGGATCAATTGCTATCATGTTTCTTGGATTAACTTGGATTTCTCATATTTTCTATTTCCGCTTCCCTTTTTTTTTTTTTTCCCTCTCTTTAATTCCAGTAAATGCTTTAAAGGTTTTAAATGTTTAAATAGAACCTGCTTCCCATAAAGCTTGGAATTTGCCAGGATCCCTTCCTAGAAGAGTACCATGGTCTAATGGTCAACACACATCTGGGAGATGGACATTGCTGTGTTCTTATCCTAGTGGGTTTACTTTGTGGCTTTGGACAGGTTTCTACCTACCAGGAGAGCCATTAGGAACAGACAAAGTGTCATGTAATGCGTAGCATTATGGCTGACTTTAAGAATACTGTACAGTTCCTGCCAGCCTTGCAAACAAAGTCTGTGATGTTAGTGGGGAAGATTGTCCATTTTTTGGTTGTTTGGGGATTTTTCTTCACTGATTTTGCCTAAGGAATGGCGGTAAGATTCCCAATTCCAACCGTACGAGTTCATAATGCACAGACTTTCTTTTCATGAGGAAATCAAACATTCTCATTTCTGTTTCTACTTGGTAACTGATATTTCTGTTATAATTTCCTGTAACTCTCAGGGAATATTGGCTGTTTCTCTGTCGTTGTGAGGATCCATGCTGAAATACATTTCCAAATTGTTGCTATCAATAGATATCCATATCCGTTATTCACACATGAAAGATATTGTAAAGGAAACATTCAAAGTAATGAATTTTGTCAGCTTGTTAATAGTTTGGTTAGACTTTTCTTTCACAACAGACATTTTAGCTGCATCTTTGCCATTTATCTTATTTTCATTGCTGTGTCGCCTGGGAGCTTAAGTCAGACTTTTCTGTAATTGCTCTATTTTGATTTAAGTTTTGTTGACTATGAGTGACAAGATCGTACAGGTCTCAGCTCATTATATCCTGACATTGATACTTCTCTATCTTCTCTGACATCTTGCCCAGAATATCTTAGTTAACTCTGCCACATCACAGGGGTTGTTCATAGTCATCCTCTCATGCATCAGTACATCCTCTTCTTTCTCTTCATTTGTGATTTCCAGCTTCTCACAGGAGGTCTTATTCCTATGTGTATGACCATGCACTTGACTTTGTCTAATATCATTCTGTGTCTGTTATTGCAGTTACCCACTCTCCTTTGGTGTGGAATACAGTCTGTCTTTGTACTGACAGCTTATCACAGACCCAGTTACTGTGCCAAGGTCATAAGGCAAAATGTTAAGTATGTCCCTCAAGATCCTTGAGGAATTACCCTAATGGTGTCTCTCCAACCTAATATTTTGAATTGTTTTCTCTTTAGTGCTATAGAAATACAAGGACATATATTCCAAATTTTCCTGTGAAGTTTATACACATATCTTGGATTGTGTAAATCCTACTGAAGTGTGAAAATTGAGCCCCCAGCAGGGATTAGGGAAGTCTCTAAGAGGTTCCAAACATTCTCCTCGTGTGTGCAAAGCAGCTTCACTCAGACCATTGTGCCGGCACTAAAATTTCCAAGCTGACCATCACATATAACAAGGCATCCCTGTGATTGTTACTTGCTCTGACTCTGGCCTCTCATTCAGTCAGGGCTGTGCTTTGGAGCTGCCAGGGGTGACGTGGTTTTGAGCACCTTTCAATAGCAGAGCAAGTCGGTGTTTGTCAGTAAGTGGAGTTCAAGTCGTGGCATCCATGCTCAGAGTCTTCAATACTGCCAAGGATCTCTTTAGACAACCTGCTCCAAGGCTTGGCTGGTGAAAAAGTTTATCCTTATATCAAGTTGGAGCCTTTCTTGTTTCTTGTCCTTTTATGCCTCATCCTTCTGCCATGCAGTACTGAGAAGAATATGGTTCCATCTTCTTGGTAACCTCAGGGGTATTGAAAAACTGCCATTAGGTCCTCCCAAAACCACTTCTTCTTCAGGCTAAACAAGCCCAC